>VSMD01051986.1:0-10839 GCA_008750895.1 Mirza zaza
CGACAGCCCCGCGTGGAGACCGCTCTCCCACACCTCTCACCCCCGACAGCCCCGCGTGGAGACCGCTCTCCCACACCTCTCACCCCCGACAGCCCCGCGTGGAGACCGCTCTCCCACACCTCTCACCCCTGACATCCCCGCGTGGAGACCGCTCTCCCACACCTCTCACCTCCGACAGTCACGTGGACACCACTCTCCCACACGCGGCAGACAGAAGGAGCTGGTGGAGGGCAGGCCCCTGCCGGGCGCTGTGCTGCCTACGGAAAGCAGAAAGGGGGCCAGGACCCACAGGCCGCAGAGGGAAGGAGGGACATTTTTACACAAGACCATTCAGAGACAAGCTATAAATGACATCTGAAATAACAAAAGAGAAGTTTTAAGAACTGAAGATATAAGTCTATAGATTCCAAAGAATTCCAGTATGTCCCACAAAGGTGTCTTTCCTTTTTTTGTTGTTATTATTTGTTTATTCAAGGCTAAACAAATATATCTTTTAAGCATTTGGCTACATAGAAAAACAAGTAATTTACCTACAACTAATAAAGAATTATATTGTCCAGGATTTTGTCTCTGCAACACTAAAAGTCACTGGATCAATGTCTTCATAAAATTATTCTCTTACAGCCAAGTGGTTGTTCATGTATGAAGGCAAGAGACATTTCTAGACACACAAAGGCTCAAAAGATATAGCACAAAAAATATACCACCAAGGTTCAGAATAAAAAATTCAATGATAGGAAAGATGAAATATAAAAGGACTGGCAATAAACATTAACCCAAATTAAATAAATGTTAAAGCAAATAATATACATATTTACCAGATAACTGTGGTAAATATTTTATAAAATTAAATGCAAAAGACAAAAATACACCTGAAAACAGAATAATGAAATGGAAAAGAAAAGGCAAAATAAAGTGCGTCTATAATTTCAAATTAAATTAAGACTAAGAAAAGGGAAAAAGCATGGGAAATAAAGATGTGCTAAACTGTTATATAACAGAAGTTAAAAGACAACCTATAATAATTTTAAAACATTTCTCTCAAATATGCAAACAATATAGCCTATGTAGCAAAGAGGGAAAAATGAAGAACAAAAAGTAAACAAGTGAGAAAGAAAATAGGGCAACAATTTCAATATGATAAATGTAAATAGCTTATATTCTTCTATTAAAGGGCAAAAGCATCAGAATGGTATTTAAAAAATAAAAATCCTGCCACATTGTGCTTATAAGACACATGTCAAAAACAAAATTTTTAAATGTTCACAAAAATATTATGAATAATATATTAAGCAAGTGTGTGTAAAAATAAGGGTATAAAGTGTTACCATTATGTTTGTGTGCAATAAAGAATTTAATCTTACCCCCAAAAAGGTGTGGCCTTTCCCCTCAGCTCCTGGGAGGTGCTCTCTAAACTCTTGAAATGCTCTGCCTGATAAAAGTGTTTTGTTTACCTGGGGCCTTAAGCCACACCAGACAGTCTAATAATGTCATTTGTGGTGAGAATTCTGGTTGCTCGGTGTCAGCCTGAACCTCAAGGGGCTGGAGTCTGTGATCAGACATGGGGCTGCTGAGCATCTCTAAGTGATAAAGCCCCAGTAAAGACTCTGCATCTGGACACCTGGGCTTGGGTGGCTTCCTTGGATGGCAGTCTTCCATGTGTGTTGTCACAAATTGTGAACAGAAAGGTCAGTGCTGTCCATAATTCCACTGAGGTGACAACAACTGGAAGCTCTATGCCTGGGATTTTCCTAGCCCCTGCTCCATGCCTCTCTTCCCCTAGCTGATTGTCATCTGTGTATTCTTCCTGTAATAACCTATAACTGTGAGTACAACAGTGTTCACTGAGCTCTAGCAAATTACTAAACCTGAGGGTGATCTTGGGGACGGTCCATAACTTTATAGTTATTATTATTATATTATAATATTAACAGAATCCAAGCCATCAAAAGTTACCAAGTAAACATGTTTTATATACAAAGAAAAACTGACAAAATCAAAATTAAAGATGGAAATCTGTCTATCATGTTTATTATAAATAAGCTAGGTTTAAATAATGTAATTAATCAGGTATTGCTAAAAAAACAGTGTGCCCTGAAGAGAACATGCCAATCTCTTTTTTTTACATCTATGGCATATTTATAAAAAAATTGATAAATATTAAGAAACATATTTTCTGTTCACAATACTATAAGACTAGAGACTAAATTTAAAAACAAAAATTTACTAGAAACTACTAGGTCAAGGAGGAAAATTAAAATTATAAATTTTAAAAACACAAAAAGAGCATCACTAAAGAATCAATGTTTTAAAAAAGGAAGTAGAACACATAAATAAACAGATAATGAAAGGGCCATAACATTAATTTTAAATGATTTAAAAATTACAATGCAATGGCTAAAAAAATATGGAAATCTTGATGAAATAGAGAATTTCAAGGGAAAACTAAACCAAAATAAACAAAACACAAAAAGTAGAGGTGTTAAAAGTACACATACATATCAACTGCTGGTGCCCACCCCTTTAGCCACCTATACATTATGTTGTCTCTACAGGAGGGACAACCAGCCACTAATTGACTCCCAGTGTGATAAAATAGGAAGCACACAGTACTTCTTGTGGCCAAAAATGTTGAAACTGAATCTTATCTAATGTGGTTTAGATGAGCCCTAGCACATTGGAGAGAAAAATAAGTCAAATGACACCATGAGGAAGTAATCAGTCAAATCCAGAATATGGGATACTTTATAGGACAAATAACCTTGTTTCTTCAACAAATCAATGGCTTGAAAAAGCAAAACCAGGTAGGAAAGGTGAGGGGATTTTTACAGTTTAAAAGAGGCTTAAGAGATTAAAAAATCAAATGAAATACCTGAATTTTATTTGGTTCTTGATTTAGACAAATCAGCTATAAACAAGAGAGTTTAGGGATAATTGGAGAAAACTGAATATGAACTAGGAATTAGATGATACTGAAGAATTATTGCTAATTTTTTTAGCTATGATAATGGTATTATGATTAGGTACATAAATATCTTTACTTGAGGGATTCATACTAAGGTATATAGGAGAGAAATGTCATGCTGCTTGAGATTTGCTTTAAAGTATATCAGCAAAACACAAATAAACCAACTTCAAAAAATACTGATAAAACAAGTATGAAAAAATATAGTAAGTGTTAAACCTAGGTGACAGGTATATAGCAGTTGATTATATTAATACTATCATCTCTATTTTAGCATGTTTGAAAATATTCATAATCGAAAAGTAAAACAAATTAAATGAGCTATTTTATGTAACAGCTCTTTTAAAACTTAAACAGGTAATTTCTAACCTATATAGCCCATTGAGAGTACATACACAAACACATACAGATATATTCACATGATTCTGTATAACATTAACACTACAACCTGACCAGAAAAGCATTTTTAAAAACTATAGATTAACTTCATTTAAGACTATAGCTGCAAAAAGTTATAAAAACCTACCAACAAATCAAATGCTATAGTAAACAAACATAATTACCCAAAACAGGTTTTCTCTAAATAAAACAGGTTTCTAACATACACAACTATATACAGTATAATCCCAACTTAATAATATGTAATAATATGTACTCATAAAAGCTAAGAAAAAAAATCAAAAGGAAGAAAAACATCAAAATGTTAACGTGATTATCTCTACAATGGAAGTAGTTCTTGCTAATTATTTATCTGTTTAATATTTTCTATAATATGCATTTCTTTTACATCAAAAACCAGAAACACTAGATATATGTGCATGCGTCTAAAGTTTTTAAATTTACTATTACAATCAGTTTCTATATGTCATACAGTCATTCACTTATTAGTAGTTGGTGAGCATTATCTTTGTTAAACTTTAATTTGCCAACACACCTTACAGCAAATGTCTAATAAATGAGACTACACAAATTTAATGTATCAAATAACATGCTTCTAGAGTGAATGTCTAATAAGACTACATAAATTTAATAATGATTACCAAATAAAACTTCTTGAAATCTGCCAATAGTAAATCCATTTATAGAAGCAAAAGGCATAAATACAAATATACATGCATATATAAATATATTTTTTAAAAAGAGTGGAGAGAAATCCATCTTTTTGCTAAGCAAAATCACTTTAATTATAAAAATTTATGAGAAGCATTTGTGTCACTACTAGGCATATGAATAAACACCTTTACTGGATTTATATACTAAACTCTGTTCACATATGCTCATATTTCTCTTCCTAACATGATTAAGATTAACTATTGGTAACTTAGAACAGCAGTAAGCACAAAGAAAGAAAGGCCCACCATCAAGAACCGTTGGCACACAGCATTTACCAAAGGTGAAGACCTAGTTTCTCTGTTCCCTCCTAGGCATTCACATTTTACCCCTTCAAAAACCTAACTTCTAACTGCAAGGAAAGAGCTGTATTTAACGTGTCAGAAGTCAATTAAGCATATTTGGCACATGAGGACAGGGTTTTTAGAAACAATAAAAGGATTTCTGTACTTTAAGAATACAAATTAATTTTTTAAATTTGTCTTTCTGAATTGAAGAAGGTGCATCCTCTTAATATATAGAGTTATAGATACTTAGCTATATAGGTACACAGTTATATCTTAATTTAAAAAGAACTGGGTTAACTTTTATTAATAATGTTTTACTTTTTACTAGATAAACAATAATTAAACTTTTATTAATTAAAGGTGGTTAAAAAAAAGCCTACTGCCACCTTTCATTGAAATGTCTAAAGCTATGACATTTGCACCTGATACAACTTCCCTCCCATATAAACATGATGGCATTGCAGTGGGACAGCGACCTTCGTGTATGTGTGGGGCTGCGGGGTAAGAGCCAGGAAGAATGACACCTTGTCATCAGTCCTTTCCAAACTAAACACATAATGGGTCACATTTATAGAATTAGTCACATATGTAAGATATTGATGGCTACAAAAGAATTTTAAAAATCCTAGAATTTTACCCAGTGAGATTTAATTTCTTATCAACCTTGTAGATTGGACATCACAGAAGGGTAAAGTAGTCTCCAATTTCACACACGTACGATAGGTCAACAAAAGCCTCAGAGATAAATTTTTAAAGTACCAAGCCTTCAAAGAGATGCCAGCCTAGTCTGCAACAAATATTTATGGCACATTTTAGAACTCTACTTAATAAATACAGACCGAATGTCACACCCTGTAAACACCCTGCAAGTGTGTATCGGGTTTCCATTGTGGAAGCTGCCGGCAGATGGCTCCAAGGATCGCCTTACCTGAAAGAGCATCTTGTGCTTCAAAGAATGTACTGAGACCCCCTTTCACATAAGCCAGACTACCCTCGCTCTTCTTGTTAGCCTGTCTCTTGAGGTTGGTGACTGCCATCTTGAGCTGTTCAAAACTGAAAGGAAATAAAGAAACCAAACGTTTGAGACACCTAACATGCAAAAAAAAGAAATAATTCATTGGGTGTAAAATACCAGGAATGCTAAAACCTATGTTAAGAAGCATACAGATTAATACAATACGAAATCAGATGAAAACAAAAAGCTTTCAAATTCTTATCTAGATCCAAGCCTTTTATACATTATGAACGTTTAAATTACAACAGCTGCAGAAGAGTTTTGTAGCCCTCAAATGGTAACTCCAGATATGTTAGACCCCTAAGAAGTAAATGTATATGTAGATATTTTTATAACCTATAATATATATGATTTTCCAGATAAAGAGTTTTAAATATCCTCTACACCTGATAAGAAGACACAGAGCATCAAGTGATGGGCAATATTTCAAAGGCAGAACTCTCTGTACACTAACTTAAGTATTTTGAAACATTGAGCACAACATTATATTCATCACATCAATACCTACTCCTCTGTCCTTAATAATAAAATTACATAAAACCCGTGGGTCAATTCACAATTTAAATAACTAAGAAGACTACAATATATTATCTCTATATCTCGAGCAGAGAAACAAAAAAAAAAAAATAGGCCTCTGTATTTCAGAAGTTTTATTTCCATGTGAGCTAAGAAAATCTGGCTATCAAACTTTAAATATATTCTCAAGTACCCTGATATAGCCCTATACAAAAAAACAGAGATCAATTCTGACTTATAAGAATAGAAAAAGCACATCTGTAATGTAAAACTGGAACCATCTTCTACAATAAAAAAATTCATTTCGGAGATTTCCTTTAAAAATTTATCAAGCCAAATTTACTCTATGTAATAATACCGAAATATCAGCTTTTCCTTATATTTTCTAATAATGGTTTTCATCCTAACATGTAAATGAAAAATTTATATGAAGGTATATTTTAACAAGTTGATTAATAAGAATTTAAATTTAAGTAACAAACCATTGATTTATTCAAACTTTTTTTTAATGATTATAATTGTTTTAAGTCAATCTTGCAAATAGGTTACAAATCTGCTCTCATAAAGTGGGTAAAATGTAATTACGCTTTCTTTTACATATACAACCTTGTCTACTTTTTGGATAATTTTAAGCCAGGCCTTTATATAATAACAAAGTCATCCTCCTTTATTCTGTGGTCAGGGAAGGCAGTGTATTGTTCCACAGTCTACACCAGAACTGAAAACTTTTGCGCAACTTGAATAGGACTAGATCATAGCCAAACACATCAGTTTATGTGCCCAGCTACACCTCCACAGTCTCAATGAGCTGCATGCATAATGAAACATACAGAAACATAAAATGATAATAAGAAATGAGAGACCTCTAACTGACAATCTCATTTTATAAATAAGGAAATAGATACCCTGAGATGTTCACAGACTCACCAAAAGTAAAAGGCTCATGGGCTAAGACTACATTACTGTAATTCAGAGCCAGATCTAAACTCAAGTTAAGGTATAATCCTATTATCGCATGCGAGTGAAACCCTTCCTAGCTGACAATGGGCAGCCACTGACCTGGTGGTTGAGTGGTTCTCTATGAGATACCAGGCAGCTGAAAAATTCTCACTTGTGAAATCAGCACTCATTCCATGGAACAGCATTTCTAAGTCCTTCTGGGGAAACTTGCTTCTGAGGGGAAAAAAGTTTTAAAACATACTTCAACTATTATTACTATAAAAATGTAACAGACATTACTGTCTAGAGTAATAAACATGAATACAAATCATTACAATTATACATAGTACATTATCAGGAATATGTTTATATACACGTATGAAATACATTTCCTAGACCATGGTCGATTTTTTATCATGTAAACTTTGATTTTATATATAAAAATAGCAAATTAGTTGAAATACAGAAATTATATCAGTAAAAGGACATAAGATTTGAAGAGGGTTTAAAACATCAGGCTGAGCTGAATTTTATGAAATCTATCAAAATATGGCATCACTGCTCACCCAATACATAAAAATAAAAATTTGGATACAGTAAAATTTAAAAATATTAAACCACTTTGCTATAATGATTTTTGTTAGAGACCCATATGGCAGTTGTTTTAAGACATACAAATGTCTAAGAAAATCATCAGAGCACTAAGAAAACTAGATCTAACAGTATAGCACTCATATTTACATGTCCATGTCTAGAATATATTAACCCTCTTAGTGCCGCGGGCCGAAATATCAGCTTTTGTGTCTAGGCAAAAAGTGTGGTGGGCCGATATATACTATAGAGCCGATATATCGGCCTGCTGCACTAAGAGGGTTAAGAAAAGCTTGTGATACAACAGGCAATACGTTATCTGCAACTCCCTTATCTCATCCACATTTTTAAGATCAACTTCTGGATCAATTCTTTTATGTATCCATTCAAATATTAATGAGGTATATGTAAGAGTACAGGTCAGGCTCCACGCTGGACGGCAGACATGCCTGAACGCGGAAGCACAGCGGCTGGCCCTGCCTGCCCAGGGCTCACAACCTGGCACCCCTGGCTGCTGCCCTGTCCCATCTGCAAGGTGAAGCCCAGGCATCTCCAGGAGCTGAACCTACCTTTCTCTTGGGGTTCACTTCTGCTACTCTAGGCCTCAAACCCGAAGCTTCGACAACCTCAAACAGATGATACTTTCCTGCACATACCATGTTGGTTTTTTGCATCTCCTCTAAGATGTGTCCCCCATCCCGAAACCCTAGTAGCTTATAAGCTACCTTATAAGCTCAACTTATAAGGTATAAACAGGACACAATATCATTTGACAGCCCAATATTTCTTCAGCATTTTTTTAATGGGGGCATTACCCCTACTGCAGAAGAAAATGTGGGCAGATCCAGTGACTTTTCTATTTACTCTTATCTGGAAGAGTCTTGCTATCCCATTAACACAAACACAGTCTCAATTCAGAAATTAGGCAGATCAACACTCAGTCCTCACCTAGAGGTAATACTTTTCCTTCCCTCTCCCTAGTTAAGATCAATAGTTGATAGGCTGCTCATTTGGGGGGAAATGGACAGGTCTGTATCTTTCCTCTACTGGTCACTGTCTCAAACAGCAGAGGTCAAGGGCAGGATGGATAGAGAGGTAAGAATGGAATGTCCTTCTGGGCCCGTGCCTGGTGCTGTCACAGGCAGATTGAGCTCTCTGCCTACCAGATATTAAAGCTGACTAGAGTCTGGTGCACATTTTCACAGAAGGCTGAAGGCTGCTCAGAGGACTCCCAACCATGGCTCTGGAATGCATTTGCTTCCTGCTGCCGTTCCTCAGCCTGGAGGGGTCCCAAATTTTACTGCAAGACTCCTTGCTGGAACCCTTCCACCTGCAGGTGACCAGTCCTCTTAGGCACAACTTCCAGTGGCCTGGAGCCCATTCTCTCCAGCAAGGTGCTCATCTGGTCACAGGAAACACCTCTCCATGAAGGAGCTCTGTGTCTCACAGCTGCAGGGAACATTCTCGCCTGTGGGCCCCGCGACACATTTTCCATCTTCCCCTCTCAAGGTGCAGCCCTGCTCTCCCCAAGGAATCTCCACACTAATCCTCCTCACCTCTATGTGTACCTCTCCCTTCGTGCTCATGCTCATTAAAAGGACAAGAGATGCAAGTAGCAAAACCAGCTTTTAAGGATTTCCTTTGTAAGTCCTGCACAGTGAGACACCGCTCTACTCAGGAATCAAGTGCTACTGCCTGAGCACCTCCGTCACGGGAGTGCAAGGGTCCCACTTGGCACTGGACTTCTTCACTATGACGTGTTCCTTTTTTAATGGCAGGGCAGAACCCTTGCTTAGAATTGTGACAACAGAAAGGATGAGATGAAATTTTAGGAAGGTTGGTATCACCTCTGCTTAGTATCTCTGACTCAATCTTGCTTCTTTTCTAGCCACCTTCATAAGTTAAAAGAGCCCCAGCCTGAACCTCCTCAGCAGGTGTGTGTGGCATTCATTATCTTGCTGGTCATTTTCACCAGCCAGCAGCATTTTCACCAGCCACTCCTTCTGAGAGGAAGGTGGAGAATGTTGCTGAAGGTTTAGAAGTTTATTTTGGTTTAGATTCTTCATGTTGGTTCTGATACTTTACTTAGTAAGAAAATCCTGTCACCTTTGAAAGTTTTTCTCTTTTTATTTATTTGCATACTGTGCCCTAAGTTAGAACTTTTGGGATATATAATGACTGAGTGGAGATTTAGGCTAAGCCATGATGTGCTCAGCCCCAGCTAACTAACCCAGAAACCCTTCCTTCTGATACACCACAGGCTGCCTTCCGTAGTCCACTCTCACTGGTGGGCAGTGTTTTTCTGAAGCACTGGATGAGGGATCCTGTGGCTGGAAGGATCTAAACTCGGCTAGAAGGAATGATATAGCAAATCAATAAGGCCTGTCATCGGTGTGCACAAGTACATGGCTGTAGACCATGTTTTGTCAACCCTGCTTCTAGAGCTCAGATCATGCCACTGCACTCCAGCCTGGACAACACAGCAAGATTATGTTCCTTAAAAAAAGAAGAAAAAGAAACAAAGAAAAATCCTCATCTAAAAAAGATCAATTCCAAACTCACATATTAAGGACACAGTTTAGAAAGACGATGCACAAAGGGACTCTGAGAGGGCAGGAGTGAGGGACACAGACACTGTGTCCCTCACTCCTGCCCTGTGGAGTTTCGTTTTGATTGGGTGTTCCTTGCCCATAATGGAAGCAGAGGGTGAAGAGGGGTTGCTTGCATTAAGAATTGACAACATTAAGAAAGGATCTATGACACAATGATAGCAAGCAAAGCAAAGACGTATAAAATACAGACACAAAACTCAAAAATACAATGCCAGGGCAAAATGGTTAAGACTACACAGTCCCCACAGGTCTGACAACTAAATTATGCTCAACATATTCAGCTAAAAGTTAAAAAAACAGGATGTACATGGCACATATAAAAAAAGAGTTATAATCCAGCAATCCCATTGCTGGGCATCTACCCAAAAGATCCAATGACACTCTACAAAAAAGACACCTGCACTTGAATGTTTATAGCAGCACAATTCATAATTGCAAGGCTGTGGAAACAGCCCAAGTGCCCATCAATCCAAGAATGGATTAATAAAATGTGGTATATGTATACCATGGAGTACTATTCAGCTCTAAGAAACAACGGTGATATAGCACATCTTATATTTTCCTGGTTAGAGCTGGAACCCATACTACTAAGTGAAGTATCCCAAGAATGGAAAAACAAGCACCACATATACTCACCAGCAAACTGGTATTAACTGAGCAGCACCTAAGTGGACACATAGGTACTACAGTAATAGGGTATTGGGCAGGTGGGGGGGGCGGGTATATACATACATAATGAGTGAGATGTGCACCATCTGGGGGATGGTCATACTGGAAACTCAGACTTGTGGGGAGAGGGGGGAA
>VSMD01051988.1:0-12963 GCA_008750895.1 Mirza zaza
ACTAATTGGATATTCTAATTCAGTTATTTCCTGTGTCCTTAAGAACCAGGATTTCCAGTGCAAAAGAAAAGAAATACAGGTATAATAGGGAAAAGTAAAAACCCTACAGTCCTCAATTCAAATTAGATATATCAGTATAAATTCCCAGGTATAATATCATATATATAATTTCTAGCTGCTTCCGCTGAAAAGACCTAGAAACAATGATCAACCAAGAAATGAAGAGGATTTCCAGCATCCCAACTGGTAAGACTTGTTGTCATACTAGATAACAAGGAAACATTCAAAGACTACTAGGGTTATGTGTAAAGGGCTTGAGAGTTAACCTGAAGAGTCTCCAACTGGCCAAAGATGGGACAGTTTATACATCAGTAATGATATCAGTAATGCATCAGTAATGATGCAGTGTACTGAAATCTATGTAGTATGTTTAAATCCTTGACTTCATGATGGTATTTTTTAAAACTAATTCATCATCTTGGGAGGATGACAAGGTAGCAATTCATTATCTTGAAAGTGGATAAATAAATGCAAAGAAACAAGCATTTGTTCTGCTTTCCTTCTGTGAACTGTTCCACTGGATAACCAAATAGTAGATGAGAAGTGTGTCTATAAAATTAATAAGCTGATAAATGAAAAATAAATCACATAATTAGAATATCACCATTTTCATCCTCCAGTGAAGTAGTGAATGTAAACATTGAGCATCATCTCTGTTCACATCTCAAAAGAGGGAAAACCAGACATTATGGGCCTTCTAATAAAAGAGCACCCCATCCTCCGAGTCTCACCGAGAACCTTGAGTGAATTTGAGTATGATCAAGCCTCTGGATCCTGTTGTCACTTTACAGGAAATGCAGAGAACAGGGACACGTGTTGAATTCCGTGAGAAAACAGCCAGATAGATCCAGACTAGAAATCTCTGCAGGGGAATGGACAGATGAGAAGGAAAAGAAAGAGATGGAGAAGAAACTACAGATTAAGAGACTTAAAAGATATCAACAGAAGGAGCAAGTCTAATTTACAGCCTCTAGAAACACTTAGATAATAACCTTTTAAAACTCAAGGAAGTCATTACTATGTCCGGCAGGACATTGGCTACTTTTGGGAGGAGGGAGGCAGGTGATATTGAAAGACAGGGAAGGCATTCTGGGGTGGCCGGGAAAGTACTTAATGTTTCTTGGCTTGGGTGGTGGCTATGAAGGTGTTCATTTTATAATTCACTGAGTTTCACAGTTGTGTGGCTTTCTGTGTATTGCGGATGTAATTCAAACTAAGAACTACTGACGTCAGCGCCTAGGCAGCTGCCCAGAGGCGCACAGCCGGGGCGGGGGACGTGTCCCGACACCCGTGCCGGGGGCGCCCGGGACACTCGGGAGGACGGCAGTTCCGGGCCTGGCCCCGAGACGCCCAGGGGCCTCTTTCCCGCCCCGCACGGAAGGCGGGAGCGAGAGGAGAGGGCAGAGCAGTGCTCGGACCGGGGGCTCCGTCGCGGCTGCGCAGCGGAGAGTGGGCGCGGAGCTGCGGGCGGCGGGGCCCTTCGGCTGTGGCCCCGCGGGAGCCGCGCGGTGCGGGCCCAGGACGAGCCAGGGATCCGGGCCTCGCCGCGGTGGGCGCGGGCGCGGGCGCGGGGCCAGGGACCGGCAGAGCCAGCCCGACGGCGGCCGGACGCGAGGGCGGGGGGGGCGGGCGGGGCGCGGGACGCCTGCGGTCCGGGAGGAGGCCGCACCCCTGCGCGGCCCGGCGGCTCCTGGGGTCGGGCCTACTCTGTCCCTCCCAGGCTTCGGCTCGCCGCCTCCCGGAAACTTTCTGGCCTTCTCCGGGCCCCGCCTGGGCGGGCTCCCAGCCTGGCTCTGGGCTGCTGAGCCGGTCGCGCTGGAGTGAGTCGGGCTCGGCGTCCGCGCGTCCCCCGCACCCACACCTTCCGGGCGAGGAGGCAGGGCTGCAGCGCCTCGCCGCCGGAACGCTCGAGGACAGGGTGCTCCGCGCCCCCGGGACAGCAGGGTCCCCAAGGCGGCGAGGGTCGGTGGCGCGGGGATAGAGGAGATCAAGACTAGGGCTGGTGAGTTCCCCTAGGGCCCGCGGCGAGTGAGAGAGGCAGCTTGGCCCGCCCTCCCTTCTCTGCCCACCCCCTTCCCGGAGTGGGAGACTGAGCCCGCGGGCACGACTGGGGCCTCCGCGGTGCCGGCGCCTCTGGAGGCCGAGAGAGCACGCGGAAGGCGGCGCTCACTCCGCGTGCGTCACTTGCCCGTCTACTTGCCCGAGCGGGTGACACCCGCGAGCCCCGGCCGCGCCTCCCGCCGCAGGGTGCAGGAGGGAACAGGACGGAGGACAGGCGGGCCCAAGGCCACCCGCCCGCCTGCCCCAGCCCGCCTGCCCCAGCCACGTCTCCAGGGAGTGGGCGGGCGTCCCCTCCCGGCCCGGATTCCACGGCTGAGCCACGCCGAGGCGGGAGCCTGGGCTGACCCGGACGGGACGGCGACGCGGTTTCCTCCGCTATCCAGCCAGCCGAGAGGCGCGCTCGGGGACAGGCGCTGCACTTGGAGTCCACGAAGCAGTCTCCCGCCCTCCCCTCTGCCCGTGCCGGGTTCGGGCTGGTCCCCGAGCAGAGGGGCCAGCCTGCCCGCTCCACCGGCTCGGAAGAGGTTGCCGCACCCGGGCGGGCGGCGGGTCAGGACGGAGAACACAGCAGCGGGCCTGAGCAGCGAAGTGCCCTAGAAAACCGCAGGCCCACCCACAGTTCTCCCCACCCCACCCCACCCCATCCCACCTTCCTGACGCCTTCCTCCCCATGGACCTCTGTCCCCAACTGTCTTCTGCCCTCGTCCTCGAAGGACACCTCCCCACTCCCAGAACTGCCGCTGCCGCCCCTCTGGCCGCCTCCCCGCGCGCCCAACCCACCGCCCCGGGTCGGGCAGACCCCCGACTGGCGCCATGCTGCTTAGGAGCTGGGGACAGGCCTGGACGCGACGAACTAGGTGTGTGCTCTCTGGGGGCTTCCAGTCGATGGGGAGACAGCAGAAACTGGCACATCTACTTATGCCAGCTGGCGACAAGTGCCCTGAGAACAAGTTAAGGACTGGGGGATGTCGTACAGAGAAGGCCTCCCAAATGACGGAAGTGAAGACTTTTCATTGTTCATCCATTTCTCCCTTTTGAGTGTTGTACTCAGATGTCATCAACTCTTTCTATATGTTTCACAAATATATAGAGTATTTCAAAATATTTCAAAGAGAAAATATTCCCAAATAAACAGCAATAAATCAGATAGTAGGGGTCATCTATACTTAAAACATTAACAGTTTTATGGCAAAAATTAGCAAAAATTTATTTCTGTCATCAAAAGCCAAAAGACATCCCAAATGGTTGAGGTTACCCCGGGGCGCGGTTCCAGATTTGTGGCTGGGGATTGATAGAACTTCAGCTTTATTTCTGTGCTTTTAATTTTTACTAAAAAAAGAATGTGTTTTATGCATTATTCATGAGCCTGAACATATGCTGATAATGATATCTGGTAGGGAAATCTGAAGGAAAAAAGGAAAGGCATTTATCCTGGGGAGGGGGAGGAATCCCTGGGAACGGCAGGCGTGGAGCTGCCCACGGGCCCTTTTAGGGAAAGGGGCGTGGGCAGAACCCCCAGGGGCTCAGCGAGGCCTTCAAAAGCCACAGAAGGAAGGGCAGGACTGCCGACAGGGAACCGAGGCACTCTGACTTCAGAGGGCTGGTCACCACTGTGTGTCCTGATGTCCCTGAGTTTTGACCCCAAGAGACCCAAAGGGTAGTTCTGTGCAGGCTGAGAGGCCACAGGCGATATAGACCAAGCGATCACAGACGCAAAGAACAGGGCTGACAGGAGTGTGAGCACACCGAGTCCCAAAGCAGGACAGCGTGGGTGCAGTTTAGGTCACCTGTAGCCAAGAGGAGTGAGAAGTCTGAGAGGCAGTGAGAATAAACCACTGTCCCTGAATGCCGCGATGGGATGGTCAGACTTCCAGAGGGGGTGGCAGCCCCGGCTACTAGGGTAGGAGCAGTTTCAGAGCTAGGCTGGAGAGGGACATCTGGTGGAAGATGATTTACCTAAGGGCAAGCTACACACTGGTTTGTCACTAGTCTGAGAGCCCCCGTGCTAATGAAAAGACCCCAAACGAGGTGATGAAAATGCAGCAGCGGAGGTCACCGTGACAGGTAAGGCGCAGGCCAGCCTCCGGGGAAATGGGTCAGGCTTGTTTAATCATGGGGAGAAGCCCACTCAGGCCACTTCCAGGAAGCGCGTGTTTGGTAAGGGCAGAAATGAAGCAGAGCCAGGCCTGGTGAGTCCCAGGCAGAGATCTGGGAATCATTAATTTTGGAGGAAGGCCCTCTCTCCTCCAGGTGTGGGTCTCTTCTGTCTGTGACTCTACCCTGTGCTCTGTGGCTCCAGGTTTCTGCTTCCCGAGACTCCACCCTGCAGTAGGCATCAGTTGCCATGGAGCCAATTCTGGCCTCTCTGTGACCTGGATGTTCCCATTCTCCACACTTATGGTCACACTTCAGGGTCTTGGCATTGAAATAATGGGCCAGCATTGGTCTGTGTGTGCATTGGGTCATGTATTCACTCTTAGGTGAGGTCACCCACGGCTGCCCCTCCTGCTGCCATGGCAAAGCGGATTAGTGTGGAAGTTGACTGACACATGTGGTAGCCATGCCAAGGAGAAGCAGTCAAAGACAACAGGGGAGACAATTCATCCTTACTGGAAAACACTGGTGTTGTTCACGGAGAGGAAAACATGAGGGGCACATTTGATGAACTCAATACTAGGTCATAATCTTTAACCACTTCAGGACTGCGCTCACCAGCTGTGAAACCTTGCCCACAGCTGGCACTCACAGTCCGCATGATGGTTTGTGCTGTGCATTGACGACGGATCCGTTTTGGTCTTGTGTGATGAGGAAAGCTTTAAAGCACTGAAAGCTTTTTTTACTTTACAGGCAGCTTTACTTGTAATGTAAATCAGAATGGGTAACATACACATATATGTTTTCATTATGTTATTTTTAAATGTTCACAATTTTATTTGGATAAATGAAAGATTAGAAAAGTCATATCACGGCTGTTGGCTAAAGTCTCTGTGCGAGTTCATCTGTGGCTGTCGACTACAGTCGACGCTGGTACAGAAGTGGTAAAGGAAGAATCCTATTTTATCCCCTTTCCAGCTTCTAGAGGCAGCCTCCATGCATTAGCTCGTGGCCCCTTCCTCCATCCTCAAAGTGCATTGCCTCAATCCCTGAGCTGCTTCTCTCTTTACTTCTAATTCTGACTCTCCTGCCTGCCTCTGATGAGAACCCTTCCGATTAGACTGTGCTCACCCTCATAATCCAAGATAATCTCCCCTTCTCAAGATCCTTAATTTAGGCCGGGCACGGTGGCTCACGCCTGTAATCCTAGCTCTCTGGGAGGCCGAGGTGGGCGGATCATTTGAGCTCAGGAGTTCGAGACCAGCCTGAGCAAGAGCGAGAACCCATCTCTACTATAAACGGAAAGAAATTAATTGGCCAACTAATATATATAGAAAAAAATTAGCCGGGCATGGTGGCGCATGCCTGTAGTCCCAGTTGCTTGGGAGGCTTAGGCAGCAGGATTGCTTGAGCCCAGGAGTTTGAGGTTGCTGTGAGCTAGGCTGACGCCACGGCACTCACTCTAGCTGGGCAATAAAGTGAGACTCTGTCTCAAAAAAAAAAAAAAAAAAAAAATCCTTAATTTAATCATACCTGCAGATTCCTTTTCTCCGTATAAGGTAACATATTCATAGGTTCCAGGGATAGTAAATGGGCATCTTCGGGGAGCCGTTATTTAGCCTCCCACAAAGACCAACCAGGAAGGGACAGAGATGGTGCTGGGACAATTGTTTGTTCATATACAAAAAAATAAAATTGATGTTTGTAATACAAAAAAAAATTCCAAATAGGTCAATTAAATGTGAAAATCAAAGTTTAGTACTTTTAGAAGATAATATAGAAGAATGTCTTTATCAACTTGGATAGAGAAGGATTTATTAAATAATATATCAAAATTCTAGTCATAATAGAAAAGATTAATAAATGTAACTACATTAAAATTTAAAACTTCTGTTTCTTAAAAGACACTGTAAAGAAAATGAATCCCAGCCCACAAACTGGAAGAAAATATTCACAACAGACATAATCAACAAAGAAATCATATTTGGAATACATAAATATAAAAATCAATAAGAAAAACATAAACAACCCAAAAGAAAAATGGACAAGAGAGCAGTGGTCTGTAAATATAGTCAACCTCATCAGTAATCAGGAAAATGGAAATTAGGATGACAATTGAATGCTATTTTATGCCCAGAAAATTGGCAAAATTTTTAAAATTTGATTGTTAAAAGTGTAGGTGGAAGCAGGGAACAGTGCATTTAACTCCATGTGAAGTATAAATTGATACAATCACTCTGGAAAACAATTTGACAATATTTTGTAAAACTCAATAGGCACATATCCTATGAGATAAATATTCCATCCTTAGGTATCTATCTAGAGAAACTCTTGTACATATGCATGTCATAATAGCATTCTTTGAAATAAAAAATACAGAGAACATTCCATATTTCCAGAGATGGGCTAATGCATAAATAGACTGTGGACAATTCATGTAATGGAATATTTTCCAGCTTTGGAAATGAATAACCTGTGGCTACGTGCAAGCAATAAAGATGAACATAAACGTGAGACATAAATGTGAATTAAAAAAGAAAACTTCAGAAGACAACACATAAAGTACTATTTTTATAAATGTCAAAAATAAGCTAAATTGGGCAACATATTATTTAGAGATTGTCTTAGTCTGCTTTGTGCTGCTATAGCAGAATACCTGAGACTGTAATTTATAAAGAACAGAAATTTATTTCAGCTTTGTAGATGGAATTAAGTTAAAGATCTTGAAACCATCCTGGATTACCTGGGTGGGCCCCAAATCCACTGACAAAAATCCTTATAGGAAGCAAAAAAATGACAAGACGCAGACATATGAGGGAGGAGGTGATGTGACCACCAATGCAGATGGCTATGATACAGCTGCAAGACTGTAAGTCAAGGAATGTGACAACCACCAGAAAATAGGCAAGGGAAGGAAGAGAATCTCCCCAGAGCTTCGAGAAGGAATGATACTGATACTTTGAATTCAGACTCTTGGCCTCTAGGATTATGAGGGAAATAAGAGAATAAATTTCTGTTATTACAAGCCAAAAAGTAAAGAAAAGAAAAGAAATTTCTTTCTTATAGTTCTAGAGACTTGGAAGTCCAAAATCAAGACACGGGCAAGTTCAGTCTCTGGTTCCAAGATAGCACCTTGTTGTTGAGTCCCCCTGAGAGGAAGAACACCATGTCCTCACATGGCAGAGGCAGAAAGGGAGCAAACCCACTCTGGAAAGCCCTTTTTTGTAGCGGCATCAATCCATTCGTTAGAGCAGAGTCCTCACAACCCAAACAACTTCCACTAGGCCCCACCTCTCAACACCACCGAATTGTGGCTTAAGTTGCCAACACATGGATTTTGAGGGACACATTGAGACCATAACTGAGACATACTCATGTTAGCTAACAGTATTATTAAAAGCAGGAGAATGATGTTTAAAAATGTAAGGTAGTAGTCACTTCTGAGGGATCAGGGAGGGAGGCAGTGGTTGGCTTAAGGAGGCGCATATTGCCACAAAGTAGCGGTCATGTTCTAGAGCTGAAGTTTGGGGAAGGATTGTAGTATTCATTGTATTGTCGTTATAACTTACATATATACATTATATTTTTTAAAAGATAAGTTCTACTTCATTATAATTAAGTACTTATGTTAAGCAAAAGACATCATTAACAGGCAAGCCAGCGACTGGGAAGATATATTCTCAAAGCATATATCTGACAAAATACTCATATCTAGACTAGAATATATAAAGAACACTTATATATCAATACAAAAGACAACTTGAAGATTTTTCAAGATGGTGGACGAGAAACACCACCATGCAGAGTGTCTCTGCAGAACAGACAGATTCTAGTAGAAAATAGAAGAAAGAAGCAAGCAGACAAGCATGCATTAGGCGAGGGTCGGAAGGAGGGGTACCTGAGACCACGAGAAACCCAATGGGAGGAGGTTGCAGAGGAAAACTGGAAGCAGAGACCTCCAGAGCAGCCTGGAGACCAGTGGCAAGGGTAGGTGAACTGATTAACTTTCCCCTCTCTTGCATCTCGGACTGCTGATGGGCTCCCCAGCGGGTGGAGAGACCTTTGGACACCAGCCCAGAGACGGCCAGCGCCGTGAGTGGTAAGCCTGTAGAAGATGCGGCACCAGTATCACAACTCCTGCAGGGCACTTCCCTGTGCAGAGACCCGAGCCATGAGGCAGGTGCCATATTGCCTCCTTCTCCCCTCCCCCGACTCTATCCGCAACTGCCAAGAGAGGCAATATAGCCACCAGCAGGAGGCATCTCCAGGGAAAGGGACCTTCCCTTTTGGGGCCCTACAGCTGACTGAGGGGAACTCAGACGGTGAGCTCCCTGCGCACCAGCCCTCCCAGGTGCTGCTGGTACGGTGATCCCAGGAGAATGGGGCAGACCCTGAGGCTGAGAGACATAGACCCAGCTTGGGCTCCCCATGGGTGAATTGAGATTGGCACTCCTCTCTCTGGTGAGGATATAGTTTGAATTCTGGGACCAAGAGGTCAGAACTGCAGACCTGATCCCGTGCACCCAGGTCTTGCATTGCCTGGGACACAGAAGGGATATATGTGAACAGCCTACTGAGGTGTGTGTGCCTTCAGGGGCAGATCAGCATCCTAGAGGGCAACCCTCCTCCCAAAGGGAGGCCGTGCGCCTAGCTCAGGTGACGTTCCTGTGCAGGAAACCACCCGGCCAGCATCACAGCCAGGGGAGGCCCGGTGGTGTGAGGTCTGGCCTGCTGGCAGAGGCCCAGGAGTAGCTGTGGAGTTGGGGAGGGTGGAAAGAAGCAACGCCTGCTCCAGACCACAGGTCTAAGACAGCCCCACCCAACAAGCAGACTTTCTGAATGAGCGGGGCCATTCCAGCCCCTCCCTGGCAGCTTTTCCCAGAAGCAGAGAACAGAACTTTGACCCCTGCTAACAGCATTGGTGGTGCGTGAGGGCAGGCTTACCCAACGAGCTCCGCCCAAATTCACTCCCAGACCAGCTCTCACTGAGGTGGAGAATAAGGACACATCCGCAAGTCCCAGGGCCCCACCCACCATCTAAGGTAATAGAGTGCCTCTCCAGAGGAACAAGAACTGGATACAAGACCTAAAAACAACAATGTAGCCTGCTGCTCCAAGCAAGCACCATCTACTGACAGGGAGGTTATTCTGCACACCCTTCTCACAGTACCTACTGACTCATCATATAGGGTGTGGTCGAGTCTCACCCATAAACACCACCTACTGGCTCAGAGACTAAACAGGGCGTGTCATTATCCAAAGGAAAACCTAAAGGCAAGAAGCAACAACTAATGCAGATGGGAAGAAATCGGCAAAGGAACTCTGGAAATCTGAAGAACCACATGGAAAGCACACTCCCAAAGAAGAGCACCAGCCTATTAGAAATAGGCACCGACCAAAATCAGACCACTAAAATGACAGAGGAAGAATTTTGAGCATGGATCATAAGAAAATTCAAAAAGACTTGCAAGAACAACTGGATAACCAACACAAAGAAAACATAAAAGGATTCCAGGACCTGGAACAAAAATTCACTAAGATATTGAAACAATGAAGAAAAATCTAACCAAACTCCTGGAAATGAGGAATGAATTCAGGGAACTACAAAACACAGTGGAAAGCCTCAAGAACAGGGTAGATCAAACAGGAGAAAGAATCTCAGAGACTGAAGATAACACCTTCCAAAAAAATTGATCAGTCACAGATATGGAGCAGAGAAACAAGAGAAAACAGCAAAGCCTACAAGAGATGTGGGATTATGTGAAGAAACCTAATGTGAGGGTCATAGGGTTACCAGAAGGGGAAGAAGAACACACTCAAGGGTTTAACAAGCTATTTGAAGATATAATAGAGGAAAATTTCCCAGGCCTTGCTCAAAATCTCCAGATACGAGTTCAAGAAGCTCAGAGGACCCCTGGGAGATTCAATATAAACAGGAAGCTGTCAAGACATGTAGTCATCAGACTGACCAAAATATCAACTAAAGAGGCCCTTCTATGAGCTGTAAGATGAAAGAAGGAAGTAACATACAAAGAAAGCCAATCCAAAAAATGCCAGACTTCTCTACTGAAACTTTACAAGCAAGGAGAGACTGGGGCCCCATTCTCACTCTCCTGAAACAGAACAATGCCCAGTCTGGAATCTTATTCCCTGAAAAACTAAGTTTTGTATATGAAGGAGAAATCAAGACATTCTCAGATAAGCAAAGACTGAAGGAATTCACCAAGACAAGACCAGCCATTCAAGAAGTACTCAAAAGAGTGTTACCCACGGATCAGCACAAATAAACACTCACGAATGTGAATCTACTCAAAAGCTAAAGATCAAAGCCCAGATACCACAATGGCTCAAGAGAGAAAACAAAGCAACAAAGTTCAACCCAAAAAAATGAACAGAAATCTGCCCCACCTATCAGTTATCTCAATAAATGTGAATGGCCTGAACTCCCCACTCAAGAGACATAGGCTGGCCGAATGGATAAAAAAACACAATCTAAGTATCTGCTGCCTTCAGGAAACACATCTAACCTGCAAGGATGCAATTAGACTAAAGGTAAAGGGGTGGAGAACAATATTTCAAGCAAACAGAAGCCAAAAGCAAGCTGGTGTGGCGGTGCTAATTACAGATAACTTAGTTTTTAAATCAACAAAAGTAATAAAAGACAAAGAAGGTCACTATATAATGGTGAAGGGTATAGTTCAACAAGAAGACATAACAATTCTAAGTGTATATGCACCCAACCTTGGTGCTCCCAGATTCATAAAGCAAACTCTACTAGATCTAAACAAATGGATAAACAACAACATCATAATAGTCGGAGACTTTAACACCCCACTGACAGCACAGGACAGATCCTCCAAACAGAAAATCAACAAAGAAATAATGGACTTAAACAGAACCCTAGAACAAATGGGCCTGACTGACATTTACAGGACATTCTACCCCAAAACGACTGAATATATATTCTTCTCATCAGCTCATGGTTCATTCTCTAAGATTGACTATATCCTAAGACACAAAGCACATCTCAAACAATTTAAAAAAATAGAAATTATACCATGTATGTTTACAGACCACAATGGAATAAATGTAGAAATCGATTCTAATAGGCGTTCTCATTTCTACACAAAGTCATGGAAACTAAACAATCTACTGCTGAATGACTACTTCATAAATGAGGAAATCAAGATGGAAATCAAAAGATTCTTTGAACTAAATGACAAAGGTGACACAATTTACCAAAACCTGTGGGACACAGCTAAAGCAGGCTTGAGAAGAAAGTTTATTTCCATAAATGCCTATATTCAAAAGTCAAAAAAATCACAAATAGACAACCTAATGAATCGTCTCAAAGAGCTGGAAAAACAAGAACAGACCAACCCCAAACGCAGCAGAAGAAGTGAAATCATTAAGATCAAATCAGAACTAAAGGAAATAGACAACAGGGAAACTATATGGATGAATAATAAAACAAAAAGTTGGTTCTTTGAAAAAATAAACAAAATTGACACACATCTTTTCGTTAGCCAGACTAACGAAAAGCAGAAAAGAAAAATCTCTACTAAGCTCCATCAGGAACAATAAAGGAGAAATTACAACTGATGCCACGGAGATACAAGATACAATTTATGAATACTACAAAAACCTCTATGCACACAAACTGGAAAATGTGGAGGAAATGGACAATTTCCTAGAAACACACAGCCTCCCTAGGCCCAACCAGGAAGAAACAGAATTCCTGAACAGACCAATATCAAGTACTGAAATTGAAACAGCAATAAAAAACCTTCCTAATAAGAAAAGTCCTGGACCAGATGGTTTCACACCCGAATTTTACCACACCTGCAAAGAAGAACCGGTGCCGATCCTGCAGAGATTATTCCACAACATCAAGAAGGATGGAAATCTCCCCAACACATTTTATGAAGCAAATATAACCCTGATACCAAAACCAGGAAAGGATGCAACAAAAAAAGAAAACTACAGACCAATATCCCTTATGAATATAGTTGCAAAAATTCTCAACAAAATCCTAGCCAATCGAATCCAGGTGCTTGTCAAGAAAATAATTCATTACAACCAAGTGGGCTTCATCCCAGGGATGCAGGGATGGTTCAACATATGCAAATCTATAAATGTAATTCACCATATAAACAGAAGCAAAAACAAAATCCATATGATCCTCTCAATAGATGCAGAGAAAGCATTTGACAAAATTCAACACCCTTTTATGATAAGAACGCTCAACAAAATAGGCATAGATGGGGCTTAGCTAAAAATGATGCAAGCCATATAGGACAAACCCACAGCCAATATCATACTGAATGGGGAAAAATTGAAAGCATTCCCACTTTGAACTGGAATAAGACAAGGTTGCCCACTATCTCCACTTCTGTTTAACATAGTGCTGGAAGTCCTCGCTACAGCAATCAGACAAGAGAGTGGAATTAAGGGCGTCCAAATGGGAGCAGAAGAGATCAAACTGTCACTCTTTGCTGATGACATGATATTATACCTAGAAAACCCCAAGGATTCAACCATGAGACTCCTTGATCTGATAAATGAATTTGGTAAAGTCTCAGAATACAAAATCAATACACAGAAATCAGAGGCATTCATATACGCCAACAACAGTACAAGTGAGAACCAAATTAAAGACTCAATTCCCTTCAAAATAGCAACAAAGAAAATAAAGTACCTTGGAATATATTTAACTAAGGAGGTAAAGACCTCCACAGGGAGAACTAT
>VSMD01051989.1:0-10427 GCA_008750895.1 Mirza zaza
AGTGAGTGCCGTGGCGTCAGCCTAGCTCACAGCAACCTCAAACTCCTGGGCTCAAGCAATCCTGCTGCCTCAGCCTCCCAAGTAGCTGGGACTATAGGCATGTGCCACCATGCCCGGCTAATTTTTTCTATATATATTTTAGTTGGCCAATTAATTTCTTTCTATTTATAGTAGAGATGGGGTCTCGCTCTTGCTCAGGCTGGTCTCGAACTCCTGAGCTCAAACGATCCACCCACCTCGGCCTCCCAGAGAGCTAGGATTACAGGCTTGAGCCACCGCGCCCGGCCAAGAGTTCAAATCTTTTTATATGTGGTTTTTTTTTTTGAGACAGAGTCTCGCTCTGTTGCCCAGGCTAGAAGTGCTATGGTGTCAGCCTAGCTTACAGCAACCTCAATCTCCTGGGCTCAAGTGATCCTCCTGCCTCAGCTTCCCGAGTAGCTGGGGCTACTGGCCCTCGCCACCATGCCCATCTAAATTTTTTGTTTCTATTTTTTTTAGTTGCCCGGCTATTTTTTTCTGTTTTTAGTAAAGACTGAGTGTCAAACTCCTGATTTCAAGCGATCCTCCTGCCCTGGCCTCCCAGAGTGCTAGGATTACAGGCGCGAGCCACCACTCCTGGCCTTTTTTAAAAAGGGGTGGGAGGTCGTGAGGAGGGGTGTGCTCAGTTTCCTTGTTTTTTTTAGTTGAGACTGAGTCTTAACTTTGTGCCCTGGGTCACTCACTACAAACTCCAACTCCTGGGCTCTAGGTGATCCTTCTTCCTCAACCTCCCCGGTCTGTGAGTAGGACTACAGACATTCTGGTTGTTTTTTTTCTTTTTGATTGAGACAGGGTCTCATTCTTCTTTTTTTTGAGACAGTGTTGCTTTGTTGCCCACGCTAGAGTGAGTGCCATGGCGTCAGCCTAGCTCATAGCAACCTCAAACTCCTGGGCTCAAGCGATCCTCCTGCCTCAGCCTCCCGAGTAGCTGGGACTATAGGCATGCACCACCATGCCCGGCTAATTTTTTTTTCTATATATATTAGTTGGCCAATTAATTTCTTTCTATTTATAGTAGAGATGAGGTCTCGCTCTTGGTCAGACTGGTTTCGAACTCCTGACCTCGAGCAATCCGCCCGCCTCAGCCTCCCAGAGTGCTTGGATTATAGGGGTGAGTCACTGCGCCCAGCCGGTCTCATTCTTGATCAAGCTAGTCTCGAACTTCTGAGGTTAAACAATCCTCCTGCCTTGGCCTCCCAGAATGCGTGAGCGACCTCCTGTCCTATATGTTCTTTCTCTTTTATCTCCACCTGAATTCCAGTGGTGTCAAACCTATTTTTCTTGTGCTGTTAAGAATATGTTTTATGTTCACAATTTGAATAGTAAGCCAAAAATAGTTGGCTTTTGAGATAAAAATTTTTGCTTTTTTCACTTAAAAGGTTTACTGCTTCTTACTTTGTCCATGATTCTTGTCAGTTTTCTAGGTTATTATTAATTGTATTATATAGATTCTCTCAGTTTTTAGGAAGACATCCAAATTGGCTGTGAATTAAATGTTTTGTTTCTAATATTTATAGTTAATGGCAGAGCTGGGGCTTACTATTCTTTAATTGGTATTCCATTAATTTTTGTGGTTAATTCTTTTTCTTTTTTATTTTCTTTATTTTTTTTAGAGACAGGATCTTGCTTGGTTGCCCAGGCTGAATGAAGTATAGTGGTATGATCATTGCTCACTGCAGCCTTGAACTCCTGCCTCAACCTCCCGAGTATCTGGGACTACAGGCATGTGCCACCACGCCCAGCTAATTTTTCTCTTTTTGGTAAAGACGAGGTCTCACTATGTTGCCCACACTGTTCTCGAACTCCTGGTCTCAAGTGATCCTCCTGCCTCAGCCTCCTAAATTGCTGGGATTATAGGCGTGAGCCACTGCACCTGGACTGTTTTTATTTTATTTTTGACAGCTTTATTGACATACAGTTCATATACCCTACAGAATACAATTGAGATGCAGTTCACATATACAATATATAGTTTATACAAATATAAACTCTACAACTCAGTGGCTTTTAGTATATCCAGAGTTGTGCATTGATTACTATAATCAATTTTAAAATATTACCCTCCTTCAGAAAACCCTGTGTCCCTTAGCTGTTGTCTCCATTCCTCCATCCTGTCAGCTCCAGGCCACCAATAATATAGAGATACTTACTATCTCTATAGATTAGCCTGTTCTGGACATTTCATATAAATGGAATTATACAATATATGGTCCTTTGTGACTGGCTTCTTTCACTTTGGAAGGCAGCTATGCTAACCACTATACCACCAATGCCGCGTTTGGGATTCTTTCACTTTGGATAGTATTTTCAAAGTTTATCCATGATGTAGCATTCTTAAGTGCTTCATTTCTTCATTGCTGAATAATATTCCACTGTATGAATAGAATGCATCTTATATATCCATTCATTAGTTGATGGGCATTTGGGTTGCATCCACTATTTGGCTGTTAGGTATAATGCTGTGAACATTTGTGTACGAGTTTTTGTGAGGATGTGTTTTCACTTCTCTTGGCTTGCTGGATCGTATGGTAATTCTGTGTCTAACTTTTTGTTTTCCATAGCAGGTGTGCCATTTACATTCTCATCAATGATGTATGAGGTTTCCAGTTTCTCCACATCCTTTTTAACACTTGTTATCTGCCATTTTTATCATCTGTCATCCTAGTGGGTGTGAAGCAGTATCTCATTGTGGCTTTGGTTTGCACATCCCCATTGTACATTTGTTGAAGATCAGTGGACTGTAGATGTGTGGGTTTATTTCTGGGCTCTTAATTCTGTTCCATTGGTCTGTATTTGTGTTTATGCCAGTACCATACTATTTTAATTACTGTGGCTTTATAATATATTTTGAAATTAGAAAGTGTGATGCCTGCAGCTTTATTCTTAAGATTGTTTTGGCTATTTGGGGTCATTTTTAGTTCTGTGTGAATTTTAGGATTGTTTTTCTGTTTTAAAAAAAGGCTATTGATTTTGATTGAGATTGCATTGAATCTGTAGATTGCTTTGAATAATCTTATTTTAATAGTATTATCTTCCAATTCATGAACCAGGATTTTAGTCTAGAAAAATAAAATAATTACCTTAATTTTTTTGTTTGTTTTTTATTTTTAAAATTTATTATTATTATTTTTGAGACAAAGTCTCACTTTGTTGCCCAGGCTAGAGTGCAGTGGTGTCATCATAGCCCACTACAACCCCTTTCTATCTATTTGTGTCTTCTTTAATTCCCTTCATCAGTGTTTTGTAGTGTTTAGTGTCCATGTCTTTTACCTCCTTGGGATTTTATTCCTAAGTATTTTACTCTTTTTGATGCTATTATAGATAGGAGATTGTTTTCTTAATTTCTTTTTCGAACAGTTTATTGTTAGTGTATGGAAATGCTACAGATTTTTATATGTCAATTTTTGTATCCTCCAACTTTCCTGAGTTCGTTAACTAGTTCTGACAGTTTTTTAGTGGAGTCTTTAGTCTTTTGTCATCTGCTAACAGAAATAATTGTACTACTTTCTCAATTTTGATGCTTTTTAATTTTTTCTTTTTCTTGTCTAATTGTTCTGGCTAGGATTTCTCATACTATGTTGAATAGAAGTGGCAATAGTGGACATCTTTGCCTTGTTCCTGATCTTAGAGGAAAAGCTTTCAGTTTCTAAACATTAAGTATGATGCTAGCGGGGCTTTTCATAGATGGCCTTTATTATATTGAGGTAATTTCCTTTTATTCCTAGTTTGTTGAGAATTTTTATCATGAAAGGGTATCAGATTTTGTCAGATGATTTTTCTGTATCTATTGAGGTGATCATGTGACTTTTATCCTTCATTTTGTTAATGCATTTATATCACATTGAATGATTTTTATTTGTCAGGTCATCCTTGCATCCCAGAATGAATGACATTTGGTTGTGGCATATGATCCTTTTAATGTGCTGTTCAGTTTACTTCACTAGTATGAGAACCGGACATTTTGAGTGTTGTATAATATGTGGCAGCCTTTAAAATCAGATTCTTCCTTTACCTCATGGTTGGTTGTTTCTGCTTGTTATGGTGGTTGTTGTTTGCTTGTTTAGTGACTTTACTGAAATAATTTCGTGAAGTCTATATTTTTCATCATGTGTGACCATTGATGTCTGTGTTCTGTTAGCTTAGTCAGCTAGTGATTTGGAAGGTTGTCTTCAACTCCTGGAATCTCCCTTTCCCCCTCAAAAACCCTCCAATGTTTGCAGATTTGGCTGTTTGTTGGGGCACTCCAGTGCTTAGCCAGGCATTTTAAAACTATGGCTAACACACTTCCTACATGCATGGAGCCAGAATTTCAGTCAGAGTTAAGAGCTTAGGTTTTTTCAAGTCTTTTCTGAGCATGCCTATAACCCTAGGCATGTGCATGGCCTTCTATGGCCTTCTAGCTTTCCCACATTATCTGGGAGCTTTTCAAAGCCCTTATTCTGTACAGACCTGGTGGCTTACGCCTGTAATCTCAGTACTTTGGGAGGCTGAGGTAAGAGGATCGTTTGAGGTTACAAGTCCAAGACTAGGCCTGGCGCGGTGGCTCACGCCTATAATCCTAACACTTTGAGAGGCCGAGGTGGGATTGCTCTATGTCAGGAGTTCGAAACCAGCCTGAGCAAGAGCGAGACCCCGTCTCTACTATAAATAGAAAGAAATTAATTGCCCATGTAATATATATAGAAAAAATTAGCCGGGCATGGTGGCGCATGTCTATAGTTCCAGCTACTGGGGAGGCTGAGGCAGTAGGATCACTTGAGCCCAGGAGTTTGAGGTTGCTGTGAGCTAGGCTGACGCCACGGCACTCACTCTAGCCTGGGCAACAAAGTGAGACTCTGTCTCAAAAAAAAAAAAAAAGAAGTCCAAGACCAGCCTAAACAACACAGCAAGACCCCATCTCTACAAAAAATAAAAATATTAGCTGGGCATGGTGGCATGCCCTTGTAGTTCTAGCCACTAGGCAGGCTAGAGGATCACTTGAGCCCTGGGAGTTGGAGGTTGTGGTGAGCTATGATCACATCACTGCACTCCAGTCTGGGCAGCAGAATGAAACCCTTTCTGTCTCTCTCTCCTTTTTTTTTTTCTATCAACAAGGCTTTATTTACACTTCTTATTAAATTCAGGAAACAATCTGATGTAATGTGCAGCCGCCAACAACAGACAATGTAGCACATCCCACTGCTTGGAGACAGCTCCCTGTTTATGTTTTAATAGTAACCCACAAGCAGCCCAGCAAGGTTCCATATATCCATGTGTTTATATACAGTTTCCTTCCGGTCTCTGTCATAAGCATGCCGCAGTCAAACCAGTTAAGATCAATACTGGTGGTAAAGTCTTCTTGCTACTTAATTTGGAATTAACACTTTTCTCAGGAAATTTGTTTCTTCTTGATCTGGTGAATCATAGAATTCTATAAGCATCTTATCTTTTATTTCAAAATGTTCATGAAGCCATCTTCTCATATGTTCTTGCTCTTCTGGGACATCTTTTTTGTCTATACGATCAATATGAATGTGAATTTTTGGGTATTCTTTGTAGAGAAATTCAGTCATGGACGGGGACCTTTGCGCTGCCCTCTGTCATCTTTCCTTTGGTACACCACTGTAACATCATAAATTGCATCTAAGTAATTCTTCATAGAATCAAAAGCAACATAAGTTACCTTTATTCGTGGTGTCAGCACATATTTTAATACTGCAAGGCCTTTTTCAGCAGCAAATGCTTGACTAGCTGAAAGGACTTTTGTTTGTCGTGGATTATATCTTGTACCTTCTGGGAAAATCACAAGATACATCGGAGTTCCTGTGTTCACGTAGCTCTGCAGCTTGTTTCTCGTTTCTTTTTCATTAAATTTGGCACTTCGCTTTACATAGATCCCTCCATGCTGAGGAAAATAACACCCATACAATGGAAGCCATTTTAACCGGTCTTTCAGCACATAGTGCACATATCCGAGAGCATTCTGCCTAATGGCTAAGATATCAGCAACGATCCAGTCAACTGTGCTTTGATGATTTGCTAAATATATTTTCTTTATTTTCTGGCAAATCTCCATATAGCAATATCTGCACCCCGGTGTAGTTCTCAAAGAAGAGCACCATGCTCTGGTAGATGCAGTAGAGCTGGTCGTCCACTGCCTCGTAGAAGCAGGGGGGCAGGAAAGCGGAGAGCAGCCACCAGCCCCTCCAAGCCAGCACATAGGTGCGCCCTCGGCAGCAGGTAGCAGCAGCAGGTAGCGCATTGAGTACCTGTGGAGCACTAGGGACTGCAGCATCTTCCCGGCCTGGCGGCCAGGGCTCCGCCTGCTCTCCTTGCCCAGGCCCTCAGCCGCTGCCAGCCGGGCCACCCCTCACCGCCCAGGCCCGGGCCACCCAGACGCCCAGCCCACTGCCCACTCCTGACCCCTGACCCCCGCCCTCAGCCACAAGAGCTGAGCCACGCTGCCACCAAGGGGCAGGCGAGCGCAGGGCCCGTGTGCTGCTTGGCCGCGAGGCGAGGCTCGGTAGCTCAGCAGCGCTCACACCGCATGATCCTCAGCCATCACCACAGCCCCCTACCGGGGGTCTCTCTCCTTTCATTAACACACACACACCCCCTCCATACCTCTCCATTCCCCCAGAGTCTCCTTCCCTAGCTTCTTCCTTCCCAGTCTTTTTATTCTTCTTATATGCTGTACCTGTTATCCCTTGCCCTAGTTGCGGTGTTTGATACATATGGCTTTATTTTATTTTATTTTATTTTACTTTATTTTATTTTATTTATTTTATTTTATTTTAGAGACAGTCTCACTTTATTGCCCAGGCTAGAGTGCCGAGGAGTCGGCCTAGCTCACAGCAACCTCAAACTCCTGGGCTCAAGCAATCCTTCTGCCTCAGCCTCCCGAGTAGCAGGGACTACAGGCATGCACCACCAAGCCCGGCTAATTTTTTCTATATATTTTCAGTTGGCCAATTAATTTCTTTCTATTTGTAGTAGAGATGGGGTCTTGCTCTTGCTCAGGCTGGTTTTGAACTCCTGACCTTGAGGGATCCTCCTGCCTCAGCCTCCCTGAGTACTAGGATTACAGGCATGAGCCACCTCGCCTGGTCAGTGCCTTTAAATGATTTTCATAAACACTGCTTGAAAAGGTGCCTCATCCCTGAGTAAGCTCTGAGGCAGAGGAAACAGAGGCAAGCCCTTGAACCAATCCTTCAGTGAGCTACCAGACAAGTCAAAGCACACAACCACAATTCCTTGTGAATAACGTCTATTTTTCTCCTCCTTTGATCCATTTTTATTATAGTTTTTGTAATGGTATGAGGTAGAGGTCCAACTTCATTCTTTTACATGTGGAATCTAGTTTTCACAGCACCATTTGTTGAAGAGATGGTGATGACTTTTTAGATATAATACCAAAAGCATGACCTAGAAAGAAAAAATTGGTAAGTTGGACTTTATTAAAATTAAATCTTCTGGTCTGTGAAAGGCACTGTTAAGTGAATGAAAAGGGAAACCATAGGCTGTGAGAAAAACATAGCTGATAAAGGGCTTGTATCTAAAATATACAAGGAACTCTTAAAACACACCAGTAATAAAACAACCCATTTAAAAAGTGGGCAAAAGGTCTTAACAGAAACATCACCAAACACTATATATATATATATATATATATATATATATATATATATATATATATGCTTATTTGTATCTTTTTATATGCTTATTTGCCATCTATACAGAGATGCATGTAGATGGCAAATAAGCATATAAAAAGATACTTAACATCATATAGCATCATATCATAAGGGACTTGCAAATTAAAACTAATGAAATAACACTGTACACCTATTAGAATGGTTAAATTCCCCCCAAACAAAGGGACAGTACTAAATGCTGGTGAGGATACAGAGCAACAGGGATTCTCCTTCAATCCTGATGGGAATGAAAAGTGGTACTGCCACTTTGGAAGACCATTTGACAGTATTTTACAAAGCCAAAACATAATACCATTATCATCCAGCAGTTGTCTTTCTATTTACCCAATCAAGTTGAAAACTTATGTCCACACAGTGACCTACAAGTAAATATTTTATAGCAACTTTATTCATAGTTGCCCCAAACTGGAAGTAACTGGGATGTTCTTCAATAGGTGAATGGATCAACTGTGGTACAACTGTACAATGGTATATTATTCAGCAAAAGAAATAAAAAATGTCAAACCATGAAAAGACATGGAGAAGCCTTAAATCATATTGCTGAGTAAAATAAATCAGCCTGAAAAAACTCCATATTATATGAGCCACTTTGATATTATGGATGAGGCAAAACCAGAGACAGTAAACCGATCAATGGTTCAGGGAGAGGAGAGAGTGATGAATAGGCGATGCCTAAGGGATTTTTACGGTGATGAGACTACTCTGTAAGATACTGCAATTGTATATACATGGCATTGTGCATCTGTCAACACCCATAGAATTGTACAAGACAAAGAGTGAACCTTAATGTGAACTAGACTTCAGTTAAACACTGTAGAGACTGAGGCAGGAGGATCTATTCAGCCCAGGAGTTTGAGGCTGCAGTGAGCTACGATAGTGCCACTGCACTCTAGCTAAGGCAACAGAGTGAGACCCTGTCACAAAAAAAAAAAAAGAAAGAAAGAAAGAAAAAGAGAGATAGAGAAAAGAAAGTATATATTTTAGGGCATATAGTAGGGTATATTTTTCAGGTGGAATTATTAGAACTTGGTGAGAGAAAGAATAATAAATGATAATTCCTGTATTGTTGACTTAAGCAACTGGATGGATGGTGGTGCTGTTAAGGCTGGAGTAGGTGTGCTCAGGTATGGAGAGTTTAGATTTAGATTTAATCATTCAGCCATGTATGCAGCTATAGATGTTAGACCTAAGAGTCTGGAGCTCAGGGGAGAAGATGGGATTTGAAATATTGAATCTCTATTTTCCTTCTGTTTTTGCCTGTTTTTTAAATTGTACAAGTCATTAATGGTACATATTTTATTTTAAATTCAAGCAATACATACAAAACTAAACTTGCCTGTGACCACTTTCTTAAGTATACAGATACCCTCTTCCACAAAGGTAACTAACTGCTTTTACCAGTTTGGGATGTATACTTTTCTGCATTTATCTATATGTTCCTATAGGAATATATAATTTGTTTTTGTTGGCAAAAATAACATCATACTGTACATTTCCTACAACTTAAAAAAATGTTTTTGGATTCTTTCTAGTTCAGTCATTAATAAGCTATTTTATTTATTTATTTATTTATTTATTTACTCCTCCTCATCGTCCTCTTCCAATAAGCTATTTTATAATAGCGGGTGCATAGCAGTCTGTTCTATAGTATGGGTATGTGATTTATTTAACTGGTTGCCAATTAATATTTAGCCTGTTTCTAATTTCTTTGCTATTGTACAAATGGTGACTTTTATTCTTTTTAAGAATGTAAAATACTTGATGCATTTTAATTATGTAAAACTAATACATTTAAGTATGTAAGTTATTGAAAGTGTTAGCATGTTTTTGGCAAGCACCTCACAATTCTACCATAGTGATTCTCTGAAATTATCTGAAGAGAATCATTGTTCTTAATATCTGCAATCTATACTTTCATTAATCTTTTTTTTAATTTTTTTTTTTTTTTTTTTTGAGACAGAGTCTCGCTTTGTTCCCCGGGCTAGAGTGCCATGGCATCAGCCTAGCTCACAGCAACCTCAAACTCCTGGGTTCAAGCCATACTCCTGCCTCAGCCTTCTGAGTAGCTGGGACTACAGGTGTGTGCCACCATGCCCGGCTAATTTTTTGTATATATTTTAGTTAGCCAATTAATTTCTTTCTATTTTTAGTAGAGACGGGGTCTCGATCTTGCTCAAGCTGGTTTCGAACTCCTGACCTTGAGCGATCTTCCCGCCTCAGCCTCCCAAAGTGCTATATACTTTCATTAATCTTTTCTGTATGAAGTTAATTTGAGTTACAAAGTTTGTAGAGATTTTTATCTTTTGGCAACTTTGTAATTAATGTTAATGTTTAGAGTAAATTTACACTGTTCTTAAAAAGGGCATTTTCGGCCGGGCGCAGTGGCTCAAGCCTGTAATCCTAGCTCTCTGGGAGGCCGAGGTGGGCGGATCGTTTGAGCTCAGGAGTTCGAGACCAGCCTGAGCAAGAGCGAGACCCCATCTCTACTATAAACAGAAAAGAAATTAATTGGCCAACTAATATATATAGAAAAAATTAGCCGGGCATGGTGGCACATGCCTGTAGTCCCAGCTACTCGGGAGGCTGAGGCAGTAGGATCGCTTGAGCCCAGGAGATTGAGGTTGCTGTGAGCTAGGCTGACGCCACGGCACTCACTCTAGCCTGGGCAATAAAGTGAGACTCTGTCTCAAAAAA
>VSMD01051996.1:0-11420 GCA_008750895.1 Mirza zaza
TTTTGAGACAGAGTCTCACTTTATTGCCCAGGCTAGAGTGAGTGCCGTGGTGTCAGCCTAGCTCACAGCAAACTCAAACTCCTGGGCTCAAGCAATCCTGCTGCCTCAGCCTCCCAAGTAGCTGGGACTACAGGCATGTGCCACCATGCCCGGCTAGTTTTTTCTATATATATTAGTTGGCCAATTAATTTCTTTCTATTTTTTTTAGTAGAGATGGGGTCTCGCTCTTGCTCAGGCTGGTCTCGAACTCCTGAGCTCAAACTATCCGCCCACCTCGGCCTCCCAGAGAGCTAGGATTACAGGCTTGAGCCACCATGCCTGGCCACGCTAAAAGACTTCTGACCGGTACATCAAATAACAGCAATTTGGAACCTCAAAATTGAATTGGTACTGATCAACAACGACCAACAGATATTTATTGGATATTCGTTAAAAATATACCACACATTCTAAGCACATTTTAGGTGTCAACCCATCTAATTACTCTATAAGGAACCCTATTATCACCATCTAACAAATTAAGGAAACTGAGACCCCCAAAATTTTGTAATTGCCCAAGGGCACACAAATAAAAGTGAAGTAAGAATTTGAACAAAGACCTTTTGTCTCCAAGGCCCTTGACCTTGACTGTATACTGCCCTGTTAACATGAACTGAGTTCTGATTCAGCCATCTAATAGCTAAGTGATTTAATCTCTCTAAAACTTAATTTTTTGTCATCCCTACAAGAGGGATACTCTTTCCCACTGCAAAGATTGCTGTAGGAATTGAAAAAGATAATGCTTATGAAAGCATTTTGAAAACTGCAGATCACTAGGGAATGTCAGTTCAGATTATAAAATTATAAACTACATTAAAGCTTTATCATCTTTGAGTCTTGTAATTAAGTTACAACAAAATTTAATTAGCATGTTTCAGTCAATAACATCTCAGAAAAGTAGATACAGGATTCAATTCATATGTCAGAAAACAGCTTTTAATCTAAACTAAAATAAATAATCCTGGTGAACAAAAGCTGCCTTTCTTCAATAACAATGATGATGGTGATCACTAAGATAACATTACTTACATTTGAATATTACCTTAAATTTTCAAAATTATTTTACATTATTTCTTCATTTAGCATATTTTAGTGTCTTGGGAAATGGATTATATTATATTTATTTTTCCCTGTTAATATCAATCTACTACTTTTGTGCAAGTATTATAGATGACAAAGCTTTATGTAGCTTAACATGAAGGTCACCAAAATAATAACTATGGAATATTTACTCAAATTCTCTTTTGAATCTCTTCCTTTCTCCTATCTTGGAGATTGAATATCTCAAAATATCCCCATAATACATATAAATGAAATTAATAGTAAATATTCACTATTCCTTATTATTATGAAATATAAGTTCTATACAGTATAAATATTCAGTCATGTATCTAATCATTTCTTACTAAGTCTGGCACTTTCAGAGATAAGCTTTATGCATTTACATGTTCAAACTCATGTTTATTTTTTATTTATGTTGGTAGATACATGGCAATAGAAACTATAGTATTAATCTTATAATAAGCAAGTAGATTTTAATATTACTAAATATTACCAAATGACTTTTTACTAAATCTAAATATTACATTTATAATTAATATCTATAAATATCAAAATATCACAAAATTCCATATAGCCCACCATGATTCAGAGATGATTGGAGTTGAAGGAAACCTTTTTTTGGTCTGCATCATATGCTAAAACATTTACTACACCAATGTAATGTTATATGGGGTTCATGAAAACATTTTAATGGGATCACTACCACTAATAACATTCAATTTATCTAAATCTCAGAGTCAGTCCAGAGAAGGGAGTCTGAAGAAAATTCAGACAACTGGAGAATGTGAGTAAAAAATATATTAGGATACATGCACAAGGAATAGAACAATGACAGCAAAGCTATGAAATGCAATATATATGTTATATGAATTTACATGGTGATAAATTTGATCTCCATATAAAGCCCTAGATTTCTAAAATAGTTTACCTAAGCCAATTCCTTATTGCCAATAACATTTTTCAGAAATAACTCCTTCCCAGATTTATATAAGTCACGGAGGCCTATTTTATGAGAACACATAAGAAGGCAAAATAAAATGTTACATAAAATGGAAAAAAATTATGATGTTCTTTAGTAGTATGTTAATGAGCCACTGCAGCAGAGTAATTCTATTATCATGGCTTCAATGAAACAGATAGAAGCATAGCTGTTGATTTATATTTTCCTTATTTGACTTTTTATACATATGCAATATTATTTTAAGCTCATTTGTATTCATGTGAATTGGATTGCAATTTAAAGTCTGGAAGGTTTGATTTCATTAAATATTTTTTGCTTCAATCAAAAAGTCTGTACACACATGAATATTTCAAAACAAGTATCCATTTATTTTAAGATTTTAAACATTGCATTATTAAGTATAATGGCAAGGAAAATCTGCAAATAGGGTCTAATGTAAAACTTGGTGAACAGGTTTATTGAACAAGCTGGATTTAGAAGAAACCGAAGTTTAAAATAAACCAATTTATTTTGTTCACAAATGCCTTTCACTCATGTTACTATGAATCTACATGCTTTGTTCCTGGAAAAAGCCTTGGGAAGATCCATGGTTTTGATAGACAGTTTTAGGCATTGAAATTTACAGTCCAGTCTAATACTTTTATCTCTTCTAGCTAGGCTCAATATGCTCAGAAACTGCAATGGTAGAGAAAGAGGGAAGGGTGTGCATAGTCACTTCTTTCCACAATTCACACCTTTATTCCTTTTTCCCACTCACTATCCTGGCTCATGGTTAGAAAAGAGAAATGGAGAACTTATGACACAGAGAGGGTCTTATATAACTGGTGTAGTTGTAATTTGTGTTGGTGCCATGTACCAGGGGCTGTTTTTTGTCAGTTCTTATGGGCAATGGCTTCCCCTTTCAAAATGAAACAGCCAGGTTGCTTTCTCTAGTGTCCAATCAGAGGGTCTAGAATTTGCCTTTAGAATGTGTGGGTACCTATGCCCACACATAGATTGTTCTCAGATTTGAGGCCTCATTAAAGATTCTAGTTCACAGGAGAAGTCCCATTTAATATCCTATCATAAACAATTTTTTATTTTAAGAATCTATATTTTGGGAGACCCCATTAAAGCAGCAGTTTTAAGAAGACATTTATAGATTTCATTCTTGCAAAAGGATAATTCAAGTCAAGATGACAAAACATTCATGATTTGATATATTGCTACTAATTCAAACACATAGCAATGCATATCATATATATTAATAAAAAAATTCAAAAGGCAAATCCAGACTCAAGAATAGGATGAGATCTCAATGAACAAAAACCAGAAGATATATGCAAATCAGCAAGTGATGCTGTAGAGTTAAGTCCACAATTTAAAAGTAACAGAGGTGGCCAGCACTTTGGCTCCCTGTGGTAAATGGACGAACAAAAAATCTTCCACATGATTTGGGGGACCAGAGACATCCATGCTCTTTTTCTGAATCCAGGATTGGGATAAGGCTCCCTTTTTGAGTGAGAGGTTGAACAAGAGAAGTAAACGACAAAACGCAATATCCACAGCTGAGGCTGTTTGAGGAATTACCATTAAGGACCCAGGCTTAAATACAGATAGTTTTCAATCAAAAATTAAACTGGCCGGGTGTGGTGGCTCACTCTTGTAATCCTAGCACTCTGGGAGGCCGAGGCGGGAGGATTGCTCAAGGTCAGGAGTTCAAGACCAGCCTGAGCAAGAGTGAGACGCCTCTCCCCCCCCCTACCCCCGTCTCTACTAAAAATAGAAAGAAATTAATTGGTCAACTAAAAATATACAGAAAAAATGAGCTGGGCATGGTGGCACATGCCTGTAGTCCCAGCTACTCGGGAGGCTGAGGCAGAAGGATTGCTTGAGGCCAGGAGTTTGAGGTTGCTACGAGCTAGGCTGATGCCACAGCACTCTATCCCCGGCAACAGAGTGAGACTCTGTCTCAAAAATAAATAAATAAATAATAAAATAAAAATTAAACCAAACCACCCAATACCTTTGTGACGGGGATGATGGGTTTCCAACCTAAAAGTAGGAGAGGAACTGAGCCAGGTAATAGCAAAAATGCTGACAGAAAATTGGTGAGAAAGGGAGAAATGACCCATCACTTGTCCTCCCACTCAGAATAAGCCAGTATACCTAAATACTTAAACGGCCTAGTAAAAAGATAGAAAAGACAAATAACAGCCTCAAAATTGGAATATACTTCAGATTAAATGTATCTTATGTAACAACCTAACAAAGACTAAAAATATGTATGCTTAATAACAATGTACATTTTAAAAGGACATATAACAGCAGATATGAAGAAAAATAAGTTGGTAAAAATAAATAATTAAAATACTAGAATTTAATAAATATAGTCATTAAAATAGAAACCTCAGTAAATAGGAAATATTCTAGACTGGAAACTGATTAAATAGAGAAATAGTGAATTGAATGATAATTTTCAGCACTTCATCCAGTTTTAGAGGCAGATTTCCCCATCTCTTCAGATAACACTCAATTTCTACTTTTAGCAAAATGCTTCACAGATTAAAAAAATATGAAATGCCGTTCAATTTACTTTATACCCAATTTAATATGATTCTGACAATAAGACTAAGAAGAGAAGTACCACAAAAATATTTATGACCATAGATGAAATATCTTAAAACAAATAGCAGTAGTTGAAATCAGAAATATGTTAATCTGTTTTTAAAACATTAAAATTAATATATTAGAAATAAAGGACTACCATGGGAACAAAACTATTTCCCTGTTAGATAGGGATAATCTAATATTTATGTTATTAATAATCTAATCTAATCTAATTATTATGTTATTAGATAATCTAATTTTATCATTTACAAATTAGCATATTACACAAATTAATCTCATACAATCACCACAATAGAAGGGTGATTAAACATTCATTATGCAAAAATAAAAATCTGTTCACCAAGGATCAAAAGAAATGTCCCTAAATTTCATTTCTTGCGTCTCCTCAATATGCCCTCCCTATCCTTTTTGCCTGCTTTATTTTTCTGTATGGAACTTATAAGCATGCAACATACTATATATTTTACTTCATTTAATATCTGTCTTACTCTACTAAAATGTAAAGCCCAGGAACTTTAGTCTGCTTATTGTGATAGCTATAGCAACTACGTCCTCTTCCTGATCCAGCTGTGCCTTATATTTGTGTTCACTAAAACAGCCTGCTTCAAGTGTCATCTGAGAGTGACGCCTCTCAGCAAACTCTTGGTTACCCCTCTGGGACAAAGTAAATATATAAATTAAAGAATTCAGAAGATTTTAAAGTGTCTGAACTTCAAACAGGAAAATCAAATAAAAAGTTGTGAAATAAAACAAGAACAAAAAATAGAGGTTTGTATTTTAAGCATCATATTTTTATTTTATTTATTTCCAGTAATTCATTGTTATTATATTTTCCAAAAATATTATAGTCAGTACATATTAAAAAATTTTCTTGTTAGTATTTCCTTTACCACAGGTAGTTTGAGAAGTACTATAATAGAGTACATATAACATTGTGTTATTTTTATTTTCTTGGTTTCCCAACTAGAAAATTTATTCTTTAGCAAAAGTATTATCTTTTCATTTTGTTTCCCCTTGTTAAAAATAATTAATAGGGAGGCCATTAGTCTGAGGCAGCTCCAGCACCTTGGGTTCCAACAAACCCAAACCCAACCTGATATAAGTGGTCACATTTTAGGTCAATCATACCTCTCTAACTAGGGACTTTCCATTGGAATGATCTAAATAAGACTACTGTTCCACTTTAACCAATTAAATATTTTATTTGTCTTACTTTCACATTCACCTCATAAAAGCCTTCCCCTGCACCCCTTTGTCAGGGCCCTGAACTGCCTGCAGTCTGGAACTGCTGGATTCATGAATCACTGAATGCTCAAATAAATTCTTGAAGATTTTAATACACTTCGACTCATTGTCTAATGCCCTAGTACATAATATATATTTGTGAAAGTATGAACAGGGATGCTTTCCAATTTCTGTTCTGTTCACCTTCTTAGTATAAAAGTGTAAGGTTACATCCAATTCATAAATTTTTATTTAAAAAGATAGACATAAAAAATGTTGGCATGGGTAGTTTCTACTGTACTTCATTGTGTGGCCAGGAGAAGGCTGATGCCACTATTAGAATTAGGAGAGTAAGGAGCAATAGTATTTTAGAGAGATAAACAAATAATTTATTTTAAAACTTCATTGAAATAATGTAGTACTTTTAAAATGGAAATTAGGAGGGTAGTGAAGGATCTGAATAGTTTATCACATCAAGCACAGCTAAAGAAAGTGGGGAAGTCTTCACATATAAAGATTTAAGTTATGGTAATATAGATGGCTTAGAAATAAAAAATAGTTTTGGCTTATTATAGGAACTAATTTTAACCCATCACTCAAGATCGATTTCTAAATCTATAATGGGTTGCTTTGTGAAGTAGGGTATTCTCGGTATAGGAAATAATCAAACAATCTGGAAGACTACATGCCTATAGGTAAAAGACTAGATGATATTTAAGGTCCTTTCAAGTCTAAGTTGTTATGATTCTACATGATATATAGGATTGTCTGATCATGGATGAATTGGAGTATAGCTGAAAGTTGGTATCCATTTGTATTAAAAATCAGCGTGGTGCTATAAGATAACTACAATTTGGAATAAGGCAGAAAAAAACAGAAGAGAAGGCAGCTGGCATTTATTAAGATTCTACTCTACCACATAGTGTGATGGTTTTTCTGGCATCTCCTCACTTAAGACTTTTAGAAATCTGGCAATGTAGCATTCCTGTTTTCTAGTTGAGAACACTGAGGTTCAGAGAAATTGAATTAGTGAATGTCTACAGCTGGAAATTGCTAGTGCTGGAATTGAATCTAGCCCACACTCATACCCAATGTGACACCAAAATTGGTCTTCATTTCACCAAACCAAGATTTGCTAAAACTCAAGATTTCCCTAGATCCGTGAAAATTATATTTTACCCCCAAATTATCTAAAAGTAAAGGCTCTGACAATATTACAACCATGCCCATCCAATGTTTAATGATATTTTCAGCCATAGTATAATTGCAAAACATTATGATAACAACAGACACCTGTTTAAAATTTTCAGAGTTGTCTTCCCTTTAAGAAGAGAACCTGAGTTCCTTTAAATATACTTCATGTCATTCTAAATTAAAATTTAAGTTTTCAACAATTACCTGAAGCTGAATTTGGCAGATATAAAGGCCACATTGATAGGACAGTGGAGGCAACATACAATATAAGGATCCTTGGTGAGGTCGTACTATTGAATTAATCGTGCAATCAGGCAACGGCTGAGAGAAGATGTAGAATAGAAAAAAAATCTCAATTATGCAGCACAGGTACTTCATGTTTTGTGAAAACATATAACTAAGCAAATAGACTCAAAGGATTAAGATGGTGACAGAGATTTGAATGATCCTAGAGCCCAAGGTCATATAATATAATAGAGGAATTCATTTTAAAATGTAACTTGACATACAAAATTCCAAAATACCCAAACAGATAATCCATTTCTAATCCTGGAAATTTCTAATCTCCAGGATTAGAAATGGCATAAGCTTCCAGCACCTGAATTCAACCATTATTAGACTCAACACACCAACTTCTAAATACATCGGACATATATGAAGTGACTTCCAATAAAGCCTTTAGGAAATGCATGCCAATAATGAATATCTTTCTAAACATTAGCTATAGACAAATACCTGAGAAACTAGCACAGCAGCTACAGAATGTATTAAATTAGTAATTTCTTAGAAAAGAACTTCCAACAGCTGTCTTATGTTGTATGTGCTTGCTCCAGATTTAGATGTTTCCTTCCAAAACTGTAGCTTACTCTTCTCTTTAACAGAAAATCCATAGTGCTACCACTTAACTATCCTATTTTGTTTTCTGCTACTCCTTAGCTAAAGCCTAAAATATAATCATAGTGAATTTACTTCTAGGCTTTAGTTAAAAGTAGAATTAATTTTATTAAAATATTCTTTATAATTCTCTGTAGCAAACTTTTTAAAGAATACATAAATTGTCATTTAGCCATCATGATTAACTTCTAGGAGCACAATTTTGTTCCATTTATTATAAACTGCTCCCCAAACAGAATCTGTCATATATTTAATGTCAATTTAAACACTAAGAGAAAACTCAATTTTCCAGCTTTTTCCACATAAGATCAAAAGTCAAAATTTCTGGGAAATATAAATTCCCTAGTGTTTTTGATAAGCAAAAAGAGGGAATAATAAGGAATTGATGGTAGAACATCCTTGGAAATATTTGCTAATAAAAGTCAAAAACCTATCACAAATATGCATAGAAGCCTTTTCTTCCTCCAAAATGATACAAATTAAAAATGATATCTCTGCCTAAGAAAAAACTGCCTTAATACTATGTAATTTTCAGATTCCTAAAAATTCATGCAAAAACATTGGTTGGCCTTCATCTTAAACAGAAAACATAGCAGAATTATGAGAGCCACCAAGTAACATGCCAAGGAATGATATTTTGGAGTTATTTTGCATATTTTAAAAAAACTAAACACCAATTATCTGAAGATGGCATGACTTCAACGCAACACTAACTGCAAGCACAAGTATCATGTAGTTACAATGAGATACCTCTTCATAGCATCCAATTTATCCAAATTGTTTTTAAAAAAATTCATTTTACAAGCTGAATTTATTCCTTCTCAATGCACATTAATATTTATCAAATAGGAAAAGGCATATTTATCTTATAAAAGTTCTAGTTAATATCTACATGAGGCAATTTTTTCTTTCAATTTCAAGTAGAATAAAAAACAGTAATTACATAACCCAGATTTGGAATCGTTCAGTGAACAACTTATAAAGAAAAAATTTTTGTATCTCCTTAGCAATTTTACTTGAGACATGAATTAACCACTAAATATATAATCACACTGATAGACTGAATAAGTTATTGACGGATGATCATCATATGGCTATGACATAAATCACAAAAGCTTTTAGTTTTTTTAAGGTTAACATTTTATGCATAAAATGGGTAGCAGTAATTTGGGTCATGAATGACTAGAATCATCAGTAAAACAGTATGCAAAGAAAAGGATTTTGTTGTTGCTGCTTATTGGTTATTATTGCTATTTATTTGGGTTGAAAATCTCCAAAAGTATAAAAACTAGCCTTATGACTGCCAGATTGTTTAAAAATCACAGAAATCTTAGGACATATGCATCTAAAACAGCACTATCAGAACTCGAGATGGAGGAAATATTCTACCACTCTTTACCACCCAATACAGTAGCCAAAAGCCCCATGTGACTATTGAACATTTGAAATGCGGAGAGTACAACTGAGAAACTGAATTTTACATTTTGTTTAATGTTCCTTGTTTCTTTTCCTTGATTCCAGGTTTCCAGTATTTCCGAGAGAGTGGAAAGAGTCAGAAAGAAAGGAGATGTAAGTAGCTTCAGGACAGTAATTTTCTAACTTAAAGACTTGATGAAATAGACCCTCACACCGGAATTTCAGATAACCCTAAAGTACCTCAAGGTAATCACAGAAAAATACATTACAGGCCTGAGATGGAACAAAATGAAATGGAACCTTAGTGTATTTGAGTGCTCTAAAAATAGTACTCCCCCCAACCCCTTCAGTCCTACCGAAACACAAAGTGAGATTCTTCAAAACCTCTGATGCCTACACCTTATGAGCAATTGCGTGATCAACAAATTGGAAATGCCCCTCCTCTCCACTCACATAGTTGAGAGTTCTACCCTATTCTTAGTGAAATTCTTGGACTTCATCTTCCATGCTAACAGACAATCATTGTCTCCAACGGGGCTCTATCAATTCCATTTCTGAAGCCTTTAGTTACTTCTCTTCCCCATGGTCAATGAGGCAATAACTTTTGACCCTGGCTTTGTTTTTCATTTTTTGCTTCGTGAACTATTACCTTCCTGCCAATCTTCTCTACTCTTGCAGCATTAACTGTTAACTCCGCATAGATATGGCCCTAACATCAACTTCTACTCCAATTCTCTCCAGAGTTCTCATCCAGGATTTCTATCTAACAGCTACACATTTCACCCTGAATGCCGCCTCACTAGTTCCAATTCAAGACATCATAAATTGAACCTTTACTTCCTCCAACAACAACAACAAAAACTTTCCCTAGTCACTCCCTATTTCCCTAATGATTCTAGTCATCCATAATCAAAATCCAAACTGTCTTTAACTCACCCATTACACGCTTAAAGCTTGAAGCATCAAAGTGGCTAAATTAAGAACTCGATCGAGAAAACAGCAGAGCTGGACTTCACCCCTGTCTCAACCATTTTCTGCCTGCATAACTTAAGTATATTAGCTAAGTTGTCCAAACCTTAGTTCTTCACCACAAAAAAATGAAATTAATAATAACTAACATCTGTAGAGACAGTTCTAAGTACTTTGTGTACATTAACACATTTAGTCTTTACAACAACTCTATGAAACAGATACTATCATTATTTATTTTCTATAGATGAGAAACGGAAAAACAGAGTTAAATAAATTGCTGAAAGCCACAATAGTAAGTGGCTGAGATGCAAATCCAGACAATCTGGCTCCAAGACCATAACCACCATAGACACTGTCTTCCTGAAAATAGAAATTACTTCATTGTTTTGTTGTAAAAATAAAAATAAAGTCTATAAAGTACTTATCAATATTATCTGCTATGATCATCATAAATTTCTATATCCCCAAAGTCAAAAGTAACCTTTTCAATATACGAATTCCTACAGCACATATTCTTGGACCATATGAATCACATTCTGCCTTTTATTACAGCACTTGACAATCATGTCTTACAACACCGTGTAGATTATAAACTAAAGCTAGAGATTGTGTATAAAACTATCCTATGCTCAATAAATATTAGTAGAATTAAAATATGTCAAGGACTTTTAAATTTGTTATTATGATTCATATCCATTCACAGTCTTTTGGAGTCTGGTCTTTTGTTATTCTATAACTTCTGAATGTGTGGTCACTTGGACAAACTCATGCTTCTCTCATTTTTGATGACTTTGTCTGAGCTCATCCTCCCTACGTTAAGCTATTTCCTAGCTCCCACTCACTGTCTTCTGAGCCTGGGCTACTCCTGACCCCCTACACTCTGCACCTTATCTTGGTTTCAGCTCTCTAGCATACCTGATCTCATCTGTCCATACTTGTTCTAGAACACCCTCTAGACCCCAAAGCTTAAACACAAATGCCTTGTTCAAAGGTTACACTCACAAGCACCTAGATTGCACATGTGAAGTTTGTGTGGAATTATCAGGAA
>VSMD01051997.1:0-59714 GCA_008750895.1 Mirza zaza
GGCACCTGGCTCTGGGAAATGACGATGGCTTCTCGGTTTCCCGAAATTGGCAAGTGTGCCCGGCCCGCATACAGTGAAGAGAGCGCCCCGAGCCGAGCGCGTCCTCCTGAATCTGAGGGTCCTGCACCCCCGTGGGGTTCCCTGGCGGTGTGTGTGGGGGTGTCCAGGCCCTGGAGCCAGGAGAAGGGGAGGCCCTAGGAGAGGAACAGAATTTCGGGGGCCAAAGCGGAAAACACAGGCGAAAAGCCGTGCGCAGCGACAAGGGGCAGCGGCCAGGGCAGCTCGGGAAACGGTCATCAGCTCCCGGGGCTTGAGGGGTGAGCTTGGGGAGGGCAACGAGGCGGGAGGGAGGCAGCAGCAGGGCGAGGTGGCGGAGTCTTTAGGTATAATAATAAAAGCAACAGCCACAAGAGCCCGAATCAGAACTCAACGAAAAAAAGCTGTCGGAGCCGGGCGCAGGGTCGGCGGGCTGCGGGCGCGGGTACTCACCGTGCGGCGGCGGCTGGAGCCGGGCGAGCGGGCAGCGGAGGTGCGCGGCGGGCGGAGCGGCGGGCGGGAGTCGGGGATCCGCCGGGCTCTCAGGGTGACGGCGCGGCCCCTCCCCGCGCGCGCGCACAGGCGCTCCCCGGCTCTCCGCGCTCCCACCCGCGGCCCCTCCTGCTCTCAGCGGGCGCGGGACGCCAGGGCTCCGGGCGCGGAGACGAGTGCCCTGAGCCGCTGTCCCCGAGGCCGGGGACTGGCCGGAAGAAGATGCCGAAGCCTGGAGCGCATGGCGCGGCGGCGGGCACGGCGCGGTCACAGCCGGAGTGGCGAGGCCGGCGCGGGGCGGGCGCGCCTGACAGCTGTGAGCCGGGGCGCCACACCCACCGCCCGCGCAGTCATTCGCGCCCTCCCCGGTCCGCCCGCCCGCGGGCCACACGCGGCGCCCGCGCCTCCCCGCAGCCCCAGGGCCTGCGCGCCCCAGGTAAGCGGCCGCACACCTGCGTCCCGCGCCCCGCACCTGCGTCCCCCGCTAGCGGGAGAGACCCAGAGGGAGGAAGGGCCTGGGGCCCCAAAGTTTGCCCCCAAGAACGAAGTGGGGAGGGCCCAGTGCTCCCCGCCAAGGGGCCAGGATTGGGCTGGGCCAGGGCCTGGTGATGGGGCTGAGGGAGGCTTAAGAGGAAGGGGCGCAGGAGGACGAAGGGGAAGGCCAGGATGATGGAGCCCAGAGTGGCCCTGGGGAACCAGCTGGTCACCAGCGGCCGGGACAGGTCCCTGGGTGCGGAGCACTGGGGGTGGCTGCTGGAAGGGAGCAGATCCGTCTCTCCCACACTCCCGACTTAGGTAGAGGACACCAAGAGCGCTGTAGCCTGGGGAGGGGCGCCCTCCTGCTTCCATCACTCGGCAGGGGACTGGGGAACTGGGTTGGGGGGCCTCAGCCTCAAATGCCTCCCCTCGCTGTCACCAACAGGCCCACGGCAGGAGCCAAGTCATCGTTGAGAGAGACCTGAAGGCAACTTCTCTTTTAACGCTGCTAACGCAGCTTCCCCGTAGTGGAGGTCTAGCCCCCTGACGCCACAGACGCCCCTTGGCACCTTCTCTCTCCCCAAAGCTCCATTTCTCTCTCTCTCTTCTCTCTCATTTCTATCTCTGTCGGTCTCTCTGTCATCACCATTCTTTTCCCTAATACCCGGTTGGGTCCCCGTCTTCTTCCTCTTTCTCCATCTCTGTCTCTACTTCGTCATTTGAGTTACTAGTCGCACCCCCGCCCCTCCTTGCCCGCACCCGAGCGCCCCCTCCGCCGCTTCCACCCCCTCCCTGCCCCTGTGGCATTAAGTGTCCTTAATGGACACGTTAATTAAACTGTAATTAATCATACTGTCCAGCCCAAGTTTGAACAATTACCCTAATCAAACAGAAGTTAATAATGGCAAGGATGGCCCCGGGCGCGGTGGGCCGCCCGGGCAGGGGGCGCAGCGGCCACCGCGACTACCGGCGGTGGCAGCAGCGGCGAGCGCAGCCTGTCCTTGGAACCCGGGCGGCGCCATAAATCTTCCGTGGGTAGCGGCGCGGGGTCGCCCTCGCCCCACCGCCTCGCTTTCCCTCCGCTCTCGGGTACCGGCCCTCTTCCCTCCTGCGTTCCGGCGCCTCTGGGGAATGTTCCTGCTCCTCTCCCTGCTCCGCCCTCTCTCTTCTGTTCCCTCCTGGCTCCCAGGGAACCCGGGAAATGCCTGGACGCGCCACCGGGTCGCGCAGGCCTAGCCCTTGGAGAGGAACGGCCTGGTGACTCACTCGCCCTCTGCCCCTACCCGGGCTAACGTGTTCTCCTAGACCCGGAAATCCACTCCCAAGTTTGGGGGCTCAGTCTCCTCTGCAGGGTCTCTTCTAGAACAGGCTCTTGCTCTCCCACCTCCCTCAGCTGCGTCTTTCTCTCCATCTCCCTGCCTTTCCCTCTTCTGCCACATGAGTCCTGGAGCCCGCTCGGCCCCTCTCTCTCTTTGCCTCTGGCCCCTCCATCCCCACGTCTTTCCCAGGCGCTGCCTCTGTCCCGCTCCAACTCTGCGGCCCTCTATCCACACCCCAACCCCTGCCTGGGGTAGGGGGGATGGGAACCTGTATTCCTGGCCCAGTCCCCATCCGCTGGTCCCCCTCCCTCAGCCCAGGCTCCCCCACCCCATAATTACAATCTCCCTCAGTAATTATTCTTAGTCTCCTAATGATTTTTTAAAAGGCATCTCAGAACTCGGTATGGTGGTGACAACGACCAGAGCGCCAGGACGCCCTCAGGGGAATGAGGGGTGGGAATGAAGAGGGGATGGGCAGGGTCCCCCTGAGCTGGGGCTGCCTGTCCTGCCTCTATTGTACTTCGAGGACCAACGACGCCTCCGGGGCCAGCTTCTAGGGCGTTCTCTGCAGCCAGGCCCGCGGGGCCGGGGACCTCTCAGACAAAGGGGGCCACGTCGGATTACCGCACCAGTGGTGGTGCAGTGTCGCCCCCGCGTTCGCGTTCAGCACCAAGGGTACGGACAGCTCCCGTGCCTCTGCCCGGCCCCGGGAGACCCACCGGCTTTCTGGCGCCCGTGGGCGCCCGTGGGCGCTGGAGAAAGACCGAGGGCGCGTGGCGAGCGGCTGGGGAAGCCCGGCCACTCAGTGCTGGTCTCGGGGGAGCAGGTCCTGGGGTCGGGCTAGGGCTGTACTCTGGGCCAGCGCCTGGTCCGCCCTCACCGCTGCCGGCAGCCTTTACGGTTTGCACAGCCAGTTCTCACAAGGGCCCTGGGGATAAGTAGGGATCATTTATTCCCATTTTACAGGCAGGAAACTGAGGTCAAGCAGTGGAAGCCAACGCCCTCCTCACCAGGTTCCTCAGGCAGGGGACGCCGGCCGATCCCCTAGACCGAAACTGCCGAGCCTGGTACGCTGCCTGCTCCGCTGCAGCGACGGCCTGGTTCAGCCAAGGGACGGCAAGGAGGGGCCGCGCTGTGCGACACAGGAAGCTTTGTTACCGGCCTCACAGCACTCTGGGGGGAGGAAAAGGCCTCGCGAAGCCGGGGCGCTTGCTCGGGTGCAGTCAGTGAGGAGCAGAGCCGGGACTTACACCCAGGCTCCGCGGGGACGGGGTGGGACCCCTCTTCCTCAGTGGGAGCTCCGGGTCCTGCGGGCTGGCCTGAGCCCTGGGAGCCCGCAGGAGTCGTTGCCTTTGGCCTTTGTGACCCCCACTTACTGGGGAGTCTCTTTTGTCTGCTGCCCGGTGGCACCGGTCGGCGAGCCGGACTCGGATCCGGGACGCGCCTGGCGTGCTCCCCTCGCCCGGCGGGCGCCGCCTCCGCGTCCCCCGCGTCCCCCGCGTCCCCCGCGTCGCGTCCGGGCCGGGCCTCCGCGTCCACTCGGGCCGGGCCGGGCTGGGCTGGGCTGGGCGGCCGCGCCTCCTCCGCGAGCACATATCTTTTACCAGTTGAATTAACGGCAGTTTTCGTCAGTTAATTAGGTTTAATTTACATAATTAGTACAGTATAAAGAGGATTGGGGATAATCATGGGGTACGTAGCGCTTACTGTGTAAACACGTATTCTGAATTAAAAATCAGATGTAATTAAGGCGCGCAGGCCCTGTTTAGGCAGGGTTTTAATTGTAATGAATTTCTAATTAACACTCAATGATTGCCAAATGCAAAGGGCTGTAAAATTTTCTTGTAGTTTTGCTAATTTATTGTTTACTTAATATCTGGATATTAATCCGACGGCCAGATAGACCCGCGCCCGGGCCGAGGCGGCGGGGCCTGCGGGCCCGCGCGGAGCCTCGGGAAGTCGCGGGCGGCGGGGCCCAGAGCTCGGGCCCGCCTGGCTCCGGCGTGGAGCAAAGCCTGAGGCCGGAAGAGGGCCGGGCTTGCGGGCCGAGGCCGCACGCGGGGCTCCGCCGCCCAGCCCAGCCCAGGCTCTCAGGACCCAGAGGTGAGACCCGCGCCCCCTCAGCAGGGGCCTTCCGGCTCCGGGGAATCAGACAGAGGGAGAAAAGCCGGGGCCTCTCCGGTTCTTCTCCTGACCACCTGTGGGACCGGACCTTGACCTGGCCTCCGTATCTGCCTCTGTAGGATGGGCACAGGCACCTGCACTTGGCGGCGTGAAGGATCGATTGGGAGCTCCGAGAACACCGGCCGTGAACACCTTTCTTCGGAGCCCTGCTGGCGCAAACTTGGGGCAGGGGCACGGCGCGGTGGGGAATGGTTGGAGGCATTGGGCCCCGCCCCGCCCCGCCCCGCCCTTCCAGAGCCTCTCTGGGCACTTGGGGTGCAAGTCAGGCTGGGGGGATGAGCCTGGAAGCCTGGATCAGCCCTCTTTGCCCCAGCCAGACACAGAAGCCCCCACAGCCTGAGCAGAGGCGTTAGGAAAGGAGGGTGGGTGGGCAGCTCCAGTTACCCCAGGATTTCCCCATGAGGAACCCCCCAATCTCTAGTTTGGGTCCCTGCCCACATTCCAGCTGGCCCCCTGGGAGTGAGGGGCCCCCCCTCCTGTCAATTCCAGCTTAGCCAGGAGCCTCCTTCCAAGGTCCTCTCAGCACAGGGGAGACTGTGTGGGCACTTAGAGGTCTCCAAGGAAACACACCAAGAAAACTCACCCAGCATCTTCTACCCCACAGAGCACGCTGCCTCAACTTCCCTGCGCCTGCCTGTCCAAGGCCGCAGAGGCCTCTCCTTGCCACTGTGCAGCCAGGGCCTCCTCTAAGCCCGCCAGGACTCTCATCCCTGTGTCATGGCTATTTCATCATTGGATTGTTCTCGGATTAATATTTCCTGATTACTTACTTGTGTTTTCTGTCTCTCCCCCTGGAATCTTTTGTTTGCTGCTCTATACCCAGCGCCTCAAAACAGGGCCCGGCACATAGTAAGTTCTCAACATGTTTGTTGAATGAATGAGTGAACAGCACTTGAGTGGGAGGGCTGTGAACTCCAGCCCAGGTCCCAGCTGACTTGCTGGCCACAGTGACAGGTGCCCTTGGGGTCTAGTGGCCAGTCTGGGACTTCACGAGAGTGTTCTCTGTTCCCTGGTGATGGTTAGGAGGTCTTGGAATTCCCATCTTCCACACGGACTCAGGCAAGGCCAGCTGGGCAGAGCCCCCGAAGGTTTGCCCTGAGGAAGTGGGGAGCAGCTGGTTGCGAGGGGCTTCCTTCCCAGGGGCTCCTCTACCCAGCGTGTGGGGGAAAGGGCTGGAAAGAGCATAGACTCCGGAGCCCGCAAACCTGCTCTGTTTTGAGTCTCCAAACCTGCATCTGTCATGCAGTCACGTGAGTCTTACAGGGATGTCGTAAAGATTAGATAAAGCACTGGGCATAAGCCACATAGCCCGGGCTGGCACTAGAGTGAGGTGCCTAGGGTGAAACATTTAAGCAGGTGCTCACTGTCAGCGTCCCTAGAGTCCTCCCCTAGTCCCGGCCCTGCACGAAGCACCTGGCTAAGAGCAGGTGCGCTCTTCCACCTGAGCCCACGTGAGCTCTTCCCCCCTCACAGCCTCAGGTCACTTGAGGATGGCTGCCTGAACACCGGGGGGGCCAGTCTGCTTGCTGGGTCAGGTCAGGGCAGCTCTGAGCCCGGGTTGTGGGGTGCTGGGCAAACCACAGGATGCTACATCAGTTGAAAGAAGGAATCGCAGGGCCACCTGTTCCCCACAGGCTCTCTGACTCACTGCATTGAGCCCAGGGGAACCTGAGTTGAGATGTCTTTTACATACCATATAATCCATCCATTTAAAATATACAAGTCAATGACTTTTTTTGTATATTTAGTTGTGAAACCATCACCAACACCACGTGTTAGAATATTTTCATCACCCAAAAGAGAAACCCTATTATTATAGCTATCACTCCTCAATTTCCTCCCCTCCCCGGCCCTATCTACTTTACATTTCCATAGGTTTGCTGCTTCTGGACATTTCGTATAAATTGAATCATGCAATATACGGTCTTTTTATGACTGGCTTCTTTTGCTTAGCATGTTTTCTAGGTTTATCCGTGTTGTAGCATGTCTCAGCATTTCATTCCTTTTTATTGCCAAATAATATTCAATTGTAAGGATATGTATATCACATTGTGTTTATCTGTTCATCTATGTGGGTGATTAGGTTGTATCCACTTTTTGGCTATTACGAATAATGCCGCTATAAACGTTTGTATACAACTTTTTGTGTGGCTGCATGTTTTAATTCCTCTTGGGTATATACATAAGTGTGGAAGTGCTTAACTCTATGGTTAACCTTTTAAGGAACTACCAGATTGTTTTTTCAAAACACTGTACCATTTTACATTCCCATGAGCAATATTATGAGGCTTCTGATTTTTCCACATCCTCAACAACACTTACTATTTGTCTTTTTTTATTATAGCCATCCTAGTGAATGTGAAATAATATCTTATTGTGGTTTTGATTTGCATTTCCATGATAAAATGATTTTGAGCATCTTTTCATGTGCTTAGTAGCCATTTTTACATCTTATTTGGGGAAATGTCTATTCAGATCCTTTGCCTGTTTTTTCAACCAGATATTTATAATTTTATTATTGAGCTGTAAGAGTTTTTTGTATATTCTAGATACAAGTCCCTTATCAGATAATACGATTTGCAAATATCCACTCCCATTCTGTGAGTTGTCTTTTCACCGTCTTAATGGTTTCCTTTGAAGCACAAAAGCTGTTAATTTTGATGATATTCAGTTAATCTGTTTGTTGCTGCTTGTGGTTTGACATCATATCAAGAAGGCTTTGCTGTGAGATTTACTGCTATATTTTCTTCTAAGAATTTTATAGTTTTAGCTCTTTAGTTTTCGTCTGTGATCCACCCATTTTTAGTTAATTTTTGTGTATGACGTGAGGCAGGGATCCAAATGCCTCTTTTGCATGTGGATATCCAGTTGTCCCAGCACTATTTGTTGAAAGATCACTCTCTCTCCATTAAATTGTCTTGGTACCCTGCTGGCTTTTCTGGTCTGGAGAAATGACTATGCCCCCTGCCCCAGGAGAGATGGCACCAGCTTTGCTGGGATTTCAGTGAACAAGCAGGTGCCCCAGATGGGACAGGGGACTCCCCTAGGGTCTCTCTGAAACCTCAGCTGGGCCCAGCACAGGTGCTGGGGACAACATCAATTCATGCAACACTTACTTAGTACCTCCTGTGTGTCAGCAGCTGGGGTCACAGCAGGGATCAAGGCAAGCTAGTCCCTGTTCTCTCTGGAGCTCACATTCCCGCAGGGAGAAGGACAGGAAAGATTACCATAATTTCAAGTGGGCACAATTGCTTTGAAGAAGAAGTAAAACAGAGTAGGGGGTTAGGGAGGGACAGGATTAGGGCTGGCAGTGGTGGTGGGATGAGAGTCGCTTTTCTACTTCTATTGACACTAGCTGAGGGAGCTTGAGTCCCCACTGTGCACCAGATGCTGGGCTCTTGGCACTTCTCATCTCGTTTGGTTCTCCCAAGAATCCTAAGATGCCGGCATGTCCATTTCACAGTAGGGGAAGCTGAAGTTCAGAGGAGAAGTGATTTGCCCAAAGCCACACAGCCAGGAAGTTGTAGCCATAAGACTCAAACCCAGACCCGTCTGAAGTGAAGGCTGTTTCCTCAGCAACAGCTGCCTCCCTGTAAGAGGCAGGTTGTGGGCTGAGTGTGGTGGCTCACGCCTGTAATCCTAGCACTCTGGGAGGCTGAGGTGGGCGGATTGCTCCAGGTCAGGAGTTCAAAACCAGCCTGAGCAAGACCCCGTCTCTACTAAAAATAGAAAGAAATTAATGACCAACTAAGAATATATATACAAAAAATTAGCCGGGCATGGTGGCGCATGTCTGTAGTTCCAGCTACTCGGGAGGCTGAGGCAGGAGGATTGCTTGAGCCCAAGGGATTGAGGTTGCTGTGAGCTAGGCTGACACCACGGCACTCACTCTAGCCTGGGCAACAAAGTGAGACTCTGTCTCAAAAAACGAAAAGAAAAGAAAAGAAAAGAAAAGAAAAGAAAAGAAAAGAAAAGAGGCAGGTTGTGTTCTCTGAGGACTCTCACTCCGGTAAGGGAGACAGGACACCCGACAGTCGCCCCCCCCAGGGCGGTGCAGTAATAGAGGCACAGGCCACGCACATCGCACATCGGCAGGCAGAAGGGTGAGGTGAACTGTCGGTGCATGGGGAGGGGTCAACACGACCAGCTCCTGGGCAGTTAAGTGAGCTGCCATTCGCATCTGCAGAGGAAGGAGGCTGGGTGGGCTCCTCTTCTGGGGAGGCCCCATCTCTCCTGGGGAGTCACAGGGACGTAGGTGGTCGTATGTGAGTGCATGTGTGTGTGGCCAGGGGTGCCTGGCGGGAGCAAGGGGGCAGACACCAGTGCTTTACAAGTGTTTTGTGAATGTCACGGTCAGCAGCAGGTGTGATTTAATAATGACATTGACAACATCCACAACTGTCATGACCCCATTTTATCAATGGGGAACCTGGGCCAGGCGTGGTGGCTCACGCCTGTAATCCTAGCACTCTGGGAGGCCGAGGCGGGTGGATTGCTCAAGGTCAGGAGTTCGAAACCAGCCTGAGCGAGAGCGAGACCCCATCTCCACTATAAATAGAAAGAAATTAATTGGCCAACTAAAAATATATAGAAAAAATTAGCCGGGCATGGTGGCGTATGCCTGTAGTCCCAGCTACTCAGGAGGCTGAGGCAGGAGGATTGCTTGAGCCCAGGAGTTTGAGGTTGCTGTGAGCTAGGCTGACGCCACAGCACTCTAGCCTGGGCAACAAAGTAAGAGTCTCTCTCTCAAAAAAGGGGAAACTGAGGCCCAGTGAGGTTAGGTATCCTGCCCAGGGTCACACAGTGAGTCAATAGAGGATCCAAGATTTGAAGTCAGGTCTGTGACTCCAAGCCCATGCCCTTCATGGCTACATTCCACTGTTGCCACCACGGCATTGCCAAATAAGGACCTGGGAGGCTGTGGGGTGGAAGAGAAGGGCTCATCTGGGTGTCAGATGACACATGTTGAATCCTGTCTCTCCTACTGCCTTGCTGAGAGGCTCTGACCAGGAGATTTAAAATATTTTTAAAAATTATTTTTAGGCCGGGCACGGTGGCTCACGCCTGTAATCCTAGCACTCTGGGAGGCCGAGGTGGGAGGATTGCTCGAGGTCAGGAGTTCGAAACCAGCCTGAGCAAGAGCGAGACCCCGTCTCTATTATAAATAAAAAGAAATTAATTGCCAACTAATGTATATAGAAAAAATTAGCCGGGCATGGTGGCACATGCCTGTAGTCCCAGCTACTCGGGAGGCTGAGGGAGGAGGATTGCCTGAGCCCAGGAGTTTGAGATTGCTGTGAGCTAGGCTGACACCACGGCACTCACTGTAGCCTGGGCAACAAAGCGAGACTCTGTCTCAAAAAAAAATTATTTTTACTACAAAAATAATATATGTTCACTGTGTTACATTTGACAAATGCAGAATAGTAGAGAGAAAGTTAAAGAGCAACAGTCTCATCACTCCAATGTTTATGTATCTTTTCAGAAGTGGCTTGTTCCGCTTGGCTGGGAGTGGGGAAGGGCAGGCCCCTGAAGATTTTGGAAGCCCCTTCGTTTACTTAACTGCTGTGTCCTGAGCTCCTCCTGAATGCCAGCCCTCAACCCAGCTCCTGCCTTCCCCAGGCTGTCCCTGAAATGAGGCAGACGGATGGGACCATACAGGCAGTGACGCGGCATGCTGGGGTGATGGCAGCCTCTGGGCTGGGCTCCTACACCTGCAGGCCAGGCCAGGTGGGTACTGGAAAAGGCATCCTCAGAAGAACCGCATTTTGGCTGAACCTTGGAGGATAAAGAGGAATTGGACAGGAGATAGAGGATGTGGGGGAACGGTGTCCCAGGCTGAGGGAACAGCCTGTGCAATGGCTCAGAGGCAGAGAGTGCTCAGCACGTTCAGGGAGCAGAGCCTCCCCCCTGTGCAGGGAAGATGGAGAGGGAGACAGGTGGGGAAGCCCCTGCTGGCCCCTGCCCTTGCAGGGGAGCTGGGAGGACCAAAGGCGACAGTGTGAAGGCGGTTCGCCATGCCCAGGTCATATCGCAAGACAAATGGTGTTTGTTTTATTTCTCAAAACTTTTCCCACACTACGGCCTTCGTTCTTTCTCCCAGTGAATGCTCCATTTCTCTCCCTATGTGCCCCCTCCCCAACCCCCTAGCTCCCACCAAAGGAGGAAAAAGATAAAAGGGCAAATCCTAGGAAGGCCAGCAGCGGTTTGACTGGATGCTTTTAACTAAGTCTGCGGGCAGGAGAGACTTTTTATCCCCTGCAAGTTAATGCAAACTGTTAGGGAGATAAATAAATGACAGAGCTGCCGATGGACTGTTGGGCTCAAAGGAGGGACATTTGTCTCACTTTAGAAGAAGGACCTGGAGGGCTCAGCCCCATCGACTCGTTCATTGTGCTGTTATCTGCCAGAGAGGTGGTGACACCACAGCAATTAAGACAAACTTTAGTCTATGAGTTCGTGCCTGCAATCTTGTGGCTTCAAAACAAGACAAATGATACCGCCAAGGGAGGAAACAAAGTCTTTTTCAGGCTCTGTCCAAAGTCACAGCGAATATTTGTGGTTGTTCAGCAGAAAATTTGTCATTATGAGGTCCGGGCTGTGCTGCCTCCCCCTCCCAAGATTAGAATCCATTTCAGTGGCTTGCGCCAGCCCAGGCTGCCCTTGGGACTCATCCGGCCGCCCCTGAGGGGCCTCGCCCATGGCCAGCCCCGCCCCGCCAAGCCTGCACCCCTAGGTGAGGAGCATCTCTGGTGGATCAGGGACACGATTTCTGCCAAGGCAGAAGGGGGCATGACAGAGCCAGCTGGTGCCATGGCAGCCCAGCCAGCGCCTGTGTCCCCCTGCCCAGCCCCCCTCACCTGCACCTCTCTGGTCCCTGTCCCACATGGCCACTCCTCTCACCCCTCGCCACAGCTGGTGGCGCCAGAGCTGATGCTGGCCTCAGCCTCCTCCCAGCCCTGGATTGTTCTTTCCTCAGCTGCAGGAAGTGAAAACACTCTATCACCTCCATGCGGAGGCTGGGACCTGGTCCGGGTACAGTCTGGGGGGTCTGCCTGCCCCAGGAATGGAGGCGGGCTGCTGCCTGGGCCGCCCTGAGCCTTCGGTGCGGCTCCCTTCTTGCCCTCCTGCGCCAGGCCCTCTGCCACCTAGCTGGGCACTGCCTCCCGCCCGACCCTGGCACCCGGCCTGTGTTGCCCTGCCCTCCTCCTCCCGCTACACCGTTCCTTCTCACTGCCATCGCTGTGACCGAGGACACAGGCGCCCATCCTAGTAGGGACCGGACCTGGCTGAAGGATGGCGCTCCAGGGAGAATCTGGGCAGCGGTCGGTGGGGGGACACATCTCCGAGGCAGCGTCACGGCCCTCGCCGGGCTCCCCCTCCATGTGGGGGCAGCGCCACCCCTTCTGACCAGCCCCACGTGATGGGGCCTCTGGGGGGCTGCCGGCCTGCAGCCCAGTGTCCCCTTGAGGCCTCACTTGGAGGTTCGTCGCTGGCCTCTAGCCCTGAGCGTGCAGAGGTCGGGAGCTGGAGCTGGATTCCGGGAAGATGCAGGTCTGCTCGGCGCGAGCAAAAGGTCCCAGGTCCTTGGTGTTCAGGCAGGGCACCCTCAGCTTCCCTCAGCCGGGCCGGACCACCCTGCCCAGCTCGCGCTGGCCTGACCACCCCCAGCTGGGCTCTGGGTCACGCTGGGTCACGCTGCTTTGGACCACAAGGCCGGTGTCTAAGCACACCTGGGGAAGAAGGTGCCACCGTTCCTCCATCTGCCCCGCTGCCTACTTGGAGGGTCTCCAAGGCCTGGGATTCTGTGTCCTGCATTTCCCATGTGGGACAACCAAAGGCAGAAGCAGGGAGAGCGTGCTGAGGTGGCCTCCTTCGCTTCAAGCCAGGGCCCTACATGCAGAGGAGGCACCTACCTCTCATTGTGACCCGGGAGACCCATGAGGACCCTCCTGTCCCAGAAACGCTCCTCTCCAGGCTTCCCTGAAGGTCTCAGAGGCCTGAGGCTGCACCCGATGGGGTCTTTCTCCAGGAGGCTCTGGCGAGAAGGTGAGCGGGCCTCACTGAGGCTTGGAGACCAGGGTGGGACAGTGACAAACCCTGGGGAGGAGAGGCTGCCCCAAGGGCCTCAGTCTGAGGGCCTCATCCCTCCACCCCTTCCCCTCCCCCTGCCCTCCCACACCTCAGAGCACCCTCCTGTCAGCCCTGGGCCAGTCCTGGGGATGGGGATGAGTAGACGCCCCTGCCTGAGGGGCCCGCAGTCTGTCCCCAGAGAGGAGGGGCCACGTGAGAGGTGCCTGAAAGGAGGAATAGGAATTCGCCATGTGGACAGGTTGCTGGTGGCTGGGGGTGGCTGTCCGGGCAGAGGGAAGAGCTCATGCCCGCCCCACCCTGTTCTAAGTCTCACCGGCCCTTGACCTCTGAGGGCGAGGGCAGCGTGGCCTCAGGCTGCCACAGGTGACCGGAGGAATGAGGGAGCCTGAGCAGGCCAAAGAGGGCCCCGCATCCAGCCAGAGACCCCCTGCAGGAGAACCCCTCGGAGGTCGCCCACTCCCCATCTTCCTGACTTCAAGCCAGAGGGAACTGACACGTTGGGGGCTGCTCCAAAGCAGGAGCCTCGACCTGGGGTCACGAGCTGCGAGCAGAGCTGTGTGCATGCGTGTGGGCGCACACAGTTCTGCGCGTGCTCGCAGGGTCTGTCGCCCCGAATGGTGAGAGCTCTGCAACTTCAGGGCTGGGAGGAGCTCTGGGACTCAGTGCGATCAATCCTTGCATTGACAGATGAGGAAACTGAGGCTCAGCGGACAGGAGACAAGCTTTGTCCAAGGTCACACGGGAAGCTACTCTCCAGGTCCAGGGCTTCTACACAGAGCAGCGTTCCCCAGTGGTTCCCAGAGGGCGCTCTGCACCCGTACCCCCGGGAGCTGGTGGAAGAGCGGGTCCCTGGGCCCCTCTCCCAAAGGCATGACACAGCCCCTTTGCACACCAGCGTTTGGAACCTCTGTGCTTAGAGGACAGGGTGTGCGTGCGCATGTGCGCACGCATGCACACCTGTGTGCTGTGTGAGGCGCTTGTGCAGCTGACTTCTGGGGCCGTGGTTAAGAGTGGGGCTCCGAGTCCCAAATAGTGTGCTTTGCTACGTGCGTGTCGGGCAACCCTGGGCAAGTCGCTCGGCCTGTGCTCCGCTTTCTCCATCTGCACAATGGGCAGAATAATGACACTCCCATCTACCTTGTGGGATTGTGGCCAGGATTAAACGAGTTGATACAGTAAACCCTGAGCACAGCCTGGCATGGGACACCTGCTCATTTTTCCTGCCTAACCTGACTTAGGATCTGGGGTGACAGCTTGCTGGGTGCATCTTCTCGAAACAAAGACAGGCTTTAAGTCTTGGGGGTGGCTGGTTCACATCTGGGGTGGTCGGGCCTGTCTGGGGAGCCCTCAAGCTCGCCCTACTCTCTGAGCCCCGCTCCCTGGGAAAGCCCACCACGCGCGGCCTGAAGCTCTCCCCTGCCCTGAGCACTGGGCCAGGAGCACCATCTTTGTGGCCCCGGCCTGGCCACTTCTGTGACCTTCCCAGCCCCAGGGAAGTGGCTCAGTAGGATGCTGCTGCCTGAGGCTCAGAGGCCGCTCAAGGCCTGTGCCTCACAGAGTGTTACTAAAGACACGATGGCCTCGACCCTGCTGTGGGAAACCAAAGGATGCCTCACACAGGTGGCCCTTTCCCGGGGACTGGACTGAGCATGGGCTGGGACTCGCGGCTCCACCATTTTGGCCACTTGGCCAACAAATATGTATTGTGCGCCTACTAGGTGAGGCTTTCTTCTCTGCACTGCGGTTACAATGTGAAGAAAACAGACCAGAACTGCTGCCCATGCGGAGCTTTCACAGTCGCGGAGGGTGGGGAAGGTAGACAGAAGATAAGTAAGTGAAATGAGTGGTTTGTCACGCAGTTACAATGCAGTAGAGGCAATGGGCACGTGCGCAGTCGAGGGAGGTGTGCCAGGGTGTGATTTTGGGTAGAGTGGTCAGGTAGGTCTCACTGAGGTGCCATCTGAGCCAAGGCCTGCAGGCTGAAGTGAGCCCCATGGATACCAAGTACAAAGGCCTACATTCCCTAGTGATGCTGGCTGCTAGTGACACAGAAAACCCAAATCTACATAACTGAGTCCCAGCTCAGTCAACACACCACCACGGGTGTTCCTCTGATGGGGTGCAGCCCACTCCTCCACGTGGTGACTCAGGGATCCAGGCTCCTTCCTCCGCGGCTCAGCTTCCCCCACCTGCCACAGCAGTCATTTCTCTCATTTAGCAGGAGGATGGAGAAAGGGGTAGCAGAGAAGGACATCTACGTCTTAGGCGTCCTGGCCACCTGCTCTCATTCCACTAAGAAGAGCTGGTCACAGGCCCCTGTGCAGGGCAAGGGGGCTGGGAAACGTCGCTCCTGGCTGGGCGGTGCATACACGAGGGAGGGAGTGTGGACCTCCGGTGGCTATGCAACGCCACTGGGCCCTCGGGTGGGAGTGTGCCCAGATGTGCAAGGAGCAGCAGGCAGGCCAGCTGGCTGGGCGACGGGGGAACTGCGGGCCATAGGAGCTGCGGTCAGAGACAATGCGGGCGGACTGTACAGGGCCACGCAGGCCACTGTCGGGTCGTGGCTGTCCTGAGTGACTGGGAGGCTCTGGAGGTTGAGCAGGGGAGGGACAGCATCTGCCTTCTGCTTCAACAGGCGCCCTGGAGCTGCCACCTGACCGCAGGGCTGGGGCGGCGGTGGGGTCCAGGCCACGGGTGGGAAGTGGGAGAGCCAGTGCCCTCTGCAGGCAAAGACAACGGGACTTCCTGGCCGGCTGGGTGTGGGGCGTCAAATAAAAAGGAGGCAAGGCCGAGTCCCGGCACTGTGGCTGGGACACCGGGAGGACGGCGATGCGGTTTAGTGAGAGGGAAAGCAACGAAAGGAGGGCTGAGGCGTGTGTGACGCGCGCCGGGGCAGGGGTGGGACAGTTCGCTCTCAGACATGTTGAGACGCCACTGGGGCCTGAGTGGAAACCGAGGTCCTGAGTGGAAACCGAGGTCCTGAGAGCCTCCGTTCCCGGCCGGCACCATGGGGGCAGCGGCACTAGCCTGGCGGTGGCTGTGAGGATCACCTGAGCACACGGCTGGGGACGGCGGTGACAGAGGTGGCCCCATGGGTGTGGGGCCAGGCAGTGAGGGTGGCCTGTGTGGAGAGGAGCTGGTGGCAGGGCGAGGGCCGGCGGGGAGGAAGGCCTCTCAGAACTGCCCGGGCCCTTTCTCCAGCTCCTGGTCTCCAGGTCCTGCTCAGACGAACAGGCGACATGGTGTGTCCGGTGGTGGCGGCTGCAGCACGCAGCGGTCGGGCGGGAGCTCTGGAGCCCAGACGGGCCTGACCCTCGCTGGGACTTGGTCTGGGCACTGCCACACGCTTCTCCTCTGACACACGGCCGAGGGCCCCTCACAGCACTGTGGGAGCATCGGGGTGGCCGCGGGTGCCTGCCCCGGCCCTGGTGGTGACAGACTCACTGGACAAGCCAACCCTCCCGGGAGAGGCAGTCAGAGCAGTAACGCTTTTATTCCCACAGCGAGGCTGGCGGGGCTGACCTTTACAACGAGTGACGAGTGACGTCAGGGAACAGAGGGCAGGCCACGGGCGCTTCCGTTCTCGCCGCCTCCCCTCTCCCGCCCTGCCAGAGTCAGTGCCTCCGGACTGGAGGGGCTGCCACTCGCCGGCCAGGCCATCTGCCTGCAGAGTCGAGGGCGACAGCAGGGAAGCCGGGCCCAGCAAGCTCTGGTGCAGGCAGCGGATGGAGAGGGGGCAGCAGGCGGGCTGCTCCCCTGGTCCTGGACTTTCAGCGACTGTCCGAGGCCTCACGGGGGCCCCTGCTGGCTCCGCCTCTCCTCCAGCGCGCGGCACACCCACATGGACACCACGGTGGCGTTCCCGTCATTGAACTGCACGATGAACGGGTGGCCCTGTGGGAAAGAGGAGCAGGCTGTGACAGGTATTCCCGGACTTTGCCCTTCAATCCACTTGTCAAGGGCTGTTCTCGGCCTGGATCTGATTTCGTTTCCCCAACAACCGTGTGAGGTAAGCAGGGCGGCCGGCAGCCCCACTTCACAGTGCAGACCACTGAGGCCCAAGGAGGGGCAGTGCCATACCCGCGGTCAGCACCGCGGCCTGGAGCACTGGCTGGCTCGCCCCAGACTCCGCCCGCTGCTCCTGAGACCCCAAGGAGCCCGAAAGGCCCTTGAGGGCGAGGGCCTATCTCAACCACACACGGCCTGGCCCTTCCTCAGCCGCCACCGCAGGGCCAGTCGGCCAAGGCCTGGCACCTGTGTCGCCAGCTTTCCGGTCCAGTTGCTGCCCAGAGACCAAGGAACCGCCTCGTCAGAGGCCGTGTCAATCCCTTTTAGTTTTCCCCTTTGTCTACAGCTCTCCTATAAACAAATCGAGACCGCGACTGGAGGAAGGCAAACGTGCCTGGGGACGGAAGAGGAGCATGGGGGACCTGCTGGTGCCACAGACCACTCTGGGGCCTGGTGAGAGGTTCGGGTGGCAGCTGGACTCTGGAGGGGCCGGCGCTGTCTCCGGGGGGCCTGCCTCTGGTTCTAACCTACTTAGCCCACAGGCAGGCCAGGTTATATTTAGCCAGTCCCTCCTCTGCTGTCCTAAAGCACCAAGATTTACACCCACAGTCAGGCCTCCTGGGATTTCCCAGGGAAGGTCAGAAAACAGCAGGGACAGCCGTGGGGTTACCTGGCCACAAGTCAAAGGTGAAAGGAAAATTGAAAAACATTCTCTTTCCTCCTCCTCCCCAAGCAGCTTCTTGGCTAGGAACTTACAGCTGGTGGCTTCCTCACCTACCCAAAACTTCACAGCCTGCATGGTGAGAGAGCCACGGTGGGGGGCAGAGACAATGAGGGGATGGGGGCTCTCTGCTGCCTGCCCCCAGCTCTTCTCCCTCCCTCCAGCTCTCTGAGCCCTCACGGCCCCTCCCCACCCCCACTGGCTGGGCTTTCCCGGCATTCCCAACACACCCCAGCCTAACCTGCAGCCCCTGGGAACCCGCTCCAGGTGCCACACGGCCTCGCCATGAGCTCATCACATAGCCAGGAGGGACGTGGGTCCTGGGTGCCAGCCCCCAGTGTGTGCAGGAGCTGTCGTGGACCAGGCCAGGGTAGGGAAAGGGGGCTAAATGGCCCCTCCGGACCACAGGTCAGACTTGAGACATCTCTGGGACAGAAGGAAAGAACGCCATGGCTCTTCACCCTGGGTGAATGCTGTGTGCCCTCGCCCAGCCTTCCGACTCAGGTATGGAAAACCACCCCTGGGAGTGGGGCTAGCTCAGAGGCACACACGATACTGTCAGAGGCACAAGGAGGGAAGACACTCGGCTCAGAAGGTGCCAAGGCGCCCAACCTAGGGCAGGGACTCACTGGGGCCATGGTGGAGCTGGGCCTGGGGCCTTCTGTGGGGGCTGACACACCTGCAGGACCCCCAAGGGAGCAGGGCCATGGGGAAGGGGAGCTGGAGGCCAGGTAGGGTGGGTGCCCCGTGAGTGGCACAGACAGGCCTGGGGGGCAGGGCCGGGACAGGAGAGGCCCAGGAGCGACTACCTTGGCTTTCATATGTTCTCCTCCCCATACACATGCCCGCCCTGTGCCCAGACGGCGGAAATGCTTCTGAACTCCAAGCGTGCACACTTCCTTTCAGGAGGCTCAGGAGAGGTGACCTTGTGGCCCTCTGAAGAACAAAGGGAGAAGCTGTGCTCGGGAGTGACGGGCCCCTCCCTCCAAGCCCGGGGTAACACAGTGTCACTTTCCCAGAATGCCGGGTGACTTTGGGGCCCATATGCTCCATCTCTGTTGTCATCTGTTCCGGAGCAGGCAGAGCGGAACGGCGGGAGGGGCGAGTGGCGGCATTCCTCCTGTCGCAGGAAGGGCGGATGGCCTCGCTGCAGGGAGGCACTTCGCCCAAGCGCCCCAGTAGGCGAGGGGGAGAGGGCTGCGGGGCTGCTGGCATCCTCTGCTCCACCGGACACTCTGGCCCTCTCCTGCCCTGGCTGCGGGGAGGTGACCCCACATCCTTTGTGTCGCTGCTGAGACACCGTGCATCCCTGACGCTGCACACCACCCCGACCTGGACACCGGTTTTGTCCCCAGCAGCTGTTGACTGGTTAGAGTGGGTGCCTGCAGTGAGATACGAGGGGCGGAATCACAGAGGGAGACGGGGGGAGGGGGACCCCAGCATCTCTAGGCAACCTGGGCTGTGACCTGTGAACCTCAGAGCTGTTGGCAGGCAGGGACCGCCACGTGACTGGACACACGGAGAAAGCTGGTCTGCGGGCAGCGACGGTAGCAGTGCTGTACAAAGGGGGTGGGGCAGGGCAGGAGGGGGTCCCGACAGCATCTCTGCCTGCAGGGTCCATGAGGCACCTCCCAGGCAGGGGTCGGTTTTGTTATTTGCAACCAAAGGAGTGCTAACTCACAGAAGTGGGCACTATCGTCCCCACTTCACAGATGAGCAAACAGAGGCCACAGGGTCACAGTTGATCTGCCTTGGTTCCCAGAGCTGGGACTGGACCACAAGTCTCTGTAACGCTGCCCTGCTGCCCTGAGCTCTTCCTGGGCAGTCCTGGGCTGGGCAGAGGCGGGACAACCAATACCCAGGTTGCAATTCCCCCTTGCCTGGTTTCTGGGAGCCAGGGCGAGTCGGGCCTGCCCACAGGTGGGACCGGGGCTGCAGGCTTCAAGCCTGGACCGTCTCGGGTCTTGACCTGCGTCAGCTGTCAGTGCTGACCCTGGGCACACTGGTGGAGTCACCTGACCACCCCTCCCATCAACCCTGTGTGGGAAGCAGGGAAAGTGTAACGCAGCTCCAATTTTATAGAAGAGGACACTGAGGCCCAGGGAAGGAAGCTGCTGGTTAAGAGCAGGGCCAGGCCTGACGGCTCATGCTTTTAATCCCAGCACTCTGGGAGGCCGAGGTGAGAGGATCACTCGAGGCCAGGAATTTGAGATCAGACTGGACAATACGGTGAGACCCCATTTCTAAAAAAATGAAAGAAATTAGCTGGGTGTGATGGCACACATCTATAGTCCCAGCTATTGAGGGAGGCTGAGGCAGGAGAATTGCTAGAGGCCAAGAGTTCAAAGCTGCAGGAGCTATGACTGTGCCACTGCACTCTAGCCTGGGTGACAGAGCAAGACACTGTTGCAAAAACAACAACAGTAACAACAACAATAACAAAAACAAAGCTGAGACTGAACTTAGATCTTCTGGTTTCTATTCTGGAACATTCTTAGGCCTGGCCTGGCTCCCATGGGACTCTGGGGGGGGGCGGTGCAGTTATCTCCTTCCTCCTAGACTATATCTGACATCCTCAAGTCCTATAACATGCACAGTGCAGGCATTCCTCGTGAGTTTAGTCAGCAAACCAACAGTCTGCTGGAAAATTCTGGGGGAAGTATGAAAGTCACTCGGCCTCCCTGAGGTGCCGAGTTTTGCACAGCCAGATGCTCCAAGAGTCCCGAAAGACCAGCCTCCTAGAGATGGATGCAGACTGCACACCAAATACGACTGAGTCCAGACTGGACTGAGCTGTGTGCCAGGCCCTTGCCAAAGGCTCTGTCCTGTGTGCCCGCTGGCTCCCTAGGTGCGGTACTTCTTCAGGAGCCTGACGCTCGGGCTGAGCAGCACTGAGGTTGGGGTGGGCATGTCTAGAGAGAAGGCTCCACAAGCTGAGGCTGCTCTAGACCTCTGGACCACAGCACTGTCCTCCTTTAAGGTGAGCCCCTCTCCCACCAAGGATGCTTCAAGGTGAGCACTGCCTCTCCCACCAAGGATGCTGCATGGGAGACGATGTCAAAGACCCATAAAACCTGCGTAAGTTGGTGAAACTGGTTCAGGTATATCCTAGCCAAGTCCCAAACTAGTAGAGACTCCAACAAGCTGTTAAAAAAGCCAGCAGGGACAGTCCTGTAACTAGGGGTGCCTGTAAAGGTGACTTGAGAGGCTGGAGGGACCCCCAGATGGTAACCCACTACCCATCACTTCACCTTTCCTTGCTGGACCTGTGAGCCTTGCCTGATTGTATCTCCCTTTAGGATTCCAGCCCTCTTGGCAGGGGTCCCTTCTCAGCAATAATGGAGGTGTGCTAGGATAGGATGGGACCTCAGACACCAGTGTGGCCATAGGGTGTGAGGTGTGTTGGGAAGCTCTACAGATGTTTTATTCAAATTCTGTTAAATATTTTTAGCTATATTCTAAAAACAAATTTTAAAAAGATGACATATACACTCAGCTATGGCCAACTCAAAGAGTTACAATGACTACTGGTGATTGTTGCCTTGATGCTGTTATTGTTTGCAGCTTTTGGAGTCTACTTGGTAGATCTGGGCATATCATTCAACTTACTGTAACTACAAGGGCTGTTGTGGTGTGCCGGTCACCTGAGCAAACTCATGGCTGTGATGCTCACTCAGGTTGTATGTATGTCTAGAATCATGTGAGAGCACCACCAAACCCAGGTACGTCAAGGCCCATCTCGCACGTCTGGGCAAGGTGCAACGTGGGTCAAGGCTGTTCTGAGTTTCTGATGGCATCCGTTCCTGTAAGCTTTGAGTACCTCTTGTCTGACCTATATATTTGCCATAAGCAAGTCATATAAAGAGTTGGTAGGTACCGTGACTAAACTTTGAAATAAAACTTTTCTGCTATTCCTTTGAGCATCTACATTGGTTTAACGGATGCCTAAATTGAGAAGGCAACTGGGTGACTCAGGATTTCCTCGACATTGTGCTGAGACAATACACAGAAATAAACTGAACACTGATGTAGATAAAAGATTGTAACTGTCCTCTGTGAGCCCAGCTCTTGGAGTTTTGTGTTCTTTAAGTCTCATGGATGGTTTTCTAAAGAATTGTCTACAATGAATACTAACACATTCATGCTAAAAAGAATTCTTCTTTTCTACATTAATATGGAAGACCTGGCCAGACATGGTGGCTCATGCCTGTAATCCCAGTGCTTTGGGAGGCTGAAGTGGGAGGACCACATGAGGCTAAGAGTTTGAGACCAGGTTGGGCAACAAACCCTGTCTCTTAAAAAATAAAAAAAAGTAAACACTAAAAAAAAAATTGAAGTCCTACACTCATTTAACATAATAAAATGTGTTCCACTGTTAAAAATTTAAAACTAGCAATCTAATCCCTACTTGTCCAGTAGAAAACTTCAGATTAGAGAAGTTAATTTATAGAAGGATGCATAGATGTCCACTGTCTGCTAAACAGCTGACCAATGTCAGAGCAGTGTACAGCACTGATACTATTAATTATCACATTAGATAACAAATCATGATCAACCCAGGGGCCGACTCTTCCTCCCAGGCTGGGTGTGGCCAGGCTAATCAACACGGGTGGTTGGGGAAGGAGGGCTGGGTTGTGGCTGGAATGCGGTCCTCATGAGCACAAGGAGGAGCTGAGGCATCTCAGTAGACATCTCCCATGGGTCTCTGTTGGGTAACACAAGGGGCCCTGGGCAAGCAAACCCTCTCCTGGCCATCCTGCTAGTAGGGAAGGCATGGAAGGCCACAGCTGCCGCACCTGTATTAGAGATACTAAAGGGGGAGCCCCCATTCCCCTGTTCGTCACTGCACATGGAAGCACTTGTGCTGTTACAACACTCCGGAGCACGCCGCCCACTGAGGGGTGGGACTGAGCGGGCAGGCGCAGGGGTCCCCTGCCCACAGGGAGGGTGTGTGCCAGCCTGCCATCCCATGGTCAGCTTCTAGGCAGGCTTTGGGCCTGAGGGGGAGGCCTGCTGTTCACTTCTGACAGGGACTCGGTGAGTAAGTTCTTAGCAAGGCCACTAGGGTCACACATGTAAGCACATTCTCCAATCCAGATTTTCACAGAAGTAAAACTGATACTTTCTCCCTGTCATTTCTGGGTCTTATTTCTCAGCTGGTTTTGAACACAGGGAAGCTGTTTGCTGGCCTCCTCGCCCTCACCTAGCACTGTCTGCTCTCTCTTCCTCCCGGAATGGGTTGTAAGGACCACGTGAGGTCCCCTAACCCACAGACGGCGCTTCACAGACATACTGTGGGCAGCATGAGGGTTTTTATTCCTTCCTGCAGACGCAGGTTCTGCACTTGGGAGTGCAGCAGTGAGAGGAGGCGTGCCATACATACGTGCAGTGAGTGTGGAGTCTGTCCGTCCACACAGCCAGGTCACCTGGGCAACGGCACGGGTGCAGAGCTTTCCCACGTAAGGCATTTGTTCTGAGAACGTGCTTTCTTAGCCTCTGATTTCTAAAGCTTTTCTATGGCTGGGGGTGAGAGGTTCCCTTCATTTTCTTTTAAGACCACAGAAATGTTGTGCAGCTGTGACATGTCATTTCAATCAACCTTCCTGAGTTTATTCTTCACAATTGCTATAGAAATAGATGTTTTGCCCCAAATATTCAATTTTTAGCAGCAAACAGCTTACTACTAGCCATCCTAGATGGTACACAAGTATCTAAGGGGGTCAAGGAGCTCTCCACCTTTCATCTGAGCAGATCTATGTGTTCCTCCACAGAGCAACTGGCCAGAAAATGACCCATCATGAGAACAAGGTATTTCTAGACGTCTCTGTGAGCTGTTCTAGGGCCTGTGCTTACAGAGCAGCTTCAGGACCAGCGTGGTGTGGCACAGAGAGGGGCACAGGACGACTCCAGTGGGCCAGGGTGAGGCGGGAAATGCTTGGGGCGCTGATACTCACTGCATGTGTCCGAGGGAGCTGACCCATGTGAGTGACAGAATGACACCGCTGGCCTTTTAAAAGGGGGCTGTGGTGGCTGCTGGAAGGGGTCTCATATAGGACTGAGCGGGTGTACAGCAGGGAGCATGCTGGCTGCTCCAGGTAGTCTTGGGCTGGGCACATGCCCAGGAGTGAGAATCTGCAGCACGTCCCAGCCACGAACACGGGGCCAGTTACAAGTGTCTGGACGGGCCAGGTTTGTCTGTGGGGGTACCAGCTGTGTGGTGATGGAGGTTTAAAGACACAATGCTCAGAAGGATGGATTCTCTCTTGTCCTCTTTTTCTTACCTCTTGACTTTTGGTGTTTGAGCTCCTTGACCTTGGCTGTGCGGGGTGTGTGCACATATGGGCGTGTGACTGTGGAGCCGGGAAGAGTGGCAGACCAGGAGAACTAGCACTGTTTCCCACACACAGTGGGAGCGCAGTAAGTTTGTTGGACAAAATAGAACTGAGTGATTCCGACAGTGAGTGACTCACGAGATGACATGAGACACTGAAAACCTAAAAGCTGTCCCTCTACAAAGCCCTAGCCATGCCAGATAAAATGGAACTTTTTTTTTTTAAAAGCACAGCTGAACTCAAGAGAAAGAACAGAAATCCACAAGTGCTAAAAATGAAAAGGAAACTGAAAACCAGAATTATAAATGTGTGAGCAGAAAGTCTGTGGCCCTAAGGGGAGCTATTCATCCCAGGACCTGGAAGTGTTAAGACCTAAGCAGAAATGAGAGATGAGGTCCATCTTGGGAACTGACACTGAGCCCCTGAACAAAGCCAGGGCTGTAGAGGGGTGAGCTAGGAAAGCCTGCCCATCAGCAAAGGGGGAGAGAAGCTGGCTCTGAAGGGAAGTTGACCAACAAACACACAGTTGAGCCTTCTGCAGTTTTGGGGTCCAAAATATTAATACTATCTCTGTGGCTTAGGAATCCCAGGCTGATAATATAACACTGATCTTAATCTAGTAATACTTAAGAAGCATATGGAAAACCATTCAGGGCAATACATCTGAAATCCACACATTTCCAGAGTAATAAGCACCACTCGATACGAGTTTTGGAATAAGAATTCCAGTACACATGAGGAAACAGTCACCGTGGACAAGAGTCAGCAGACACATCACATGGGAAGATCAACGCTCTAAGAACTGAGATAATAGAAAAACAGTTAGAAAGAAAATGTAAAAACAAATGTATAGTAAAATGCTAAGGAACAAGATATTATAAAAAATAGAATGGAGAGATTTGGAAAAGAATCAAATATAACTTATAGAAAACATACAGTCACTAAAAAAAAAAGAAACGCTCTGTGGATGAGTTAGACAGTATACTGGTATAGCTGAGGAGAGACAGTAAGCTGGAAGAATGGTCCGAGAAAATTACTCAGAGCATGGTAGAGAGAGAGAAAAATTTTTTTTAAATGTGAAAAACGAAGGCACAGAGGAAAGAATGAGAAGAGACTAGACACAGTGCGGGAGGAGCAATATTGAAAAACAACAGCTGAAATTTTTGAGAACTGATATAAGACATCAATTCTCAGATTCAAAACTCACAATGATTTCCAAGTAAAATAAATATAAAATCTATGCCTGAAAAAACTGTAGTGAAACTGCATAATACCAAGGACAGAAGAGAAAGACTTACTGCCTACGGAGGGTAGCAATTAGGCAGTCAGCAGATTCTTGCCACCCAGAGTATATGCCAGAGGACAACGGAGTATCTCCAAGGTCCTGGGGAGAAATGATCAACTTACATTTTATAAACCCAATTACACTAATAATCAAGAGTTAGGGCAAAGTGAAGACGATCCTAGAACAAAAACTCAAATGGTTTTACCACTCATAGACCTTTAACTGACAGAACTCTTAATGGACTTCAGAAAGGAAAAGAAACCTAAAAGGAAGGAGAATGCAATAGCAATGATGAGCAAATTAACCAGTAAACACGTGGATAAATGCAAACAAGCACTAACTGTATCAAACCACAGCAGCAGTAATGACTAATTTTGAAGATCTAAAAACAAGGTGACAAGGAAATCTTGGACCATGATGACATGTAAGAAGGGAGTGATTAGAAACTCTAAAAGGCCTTATGTCTGGGGGAAAAGGGACTGCAGTAGAGGCTGCTAGTTGCCTATCAATATCCATTCCCCCTTCGTCTTTTGTGACAAGAATCCTGATTTTAGCAGGGAACACTGACACCCAGCAAAGCAACAGCACTCCAGCCTCCCTTTCAGCCGGTTTTGGTCAACGCCATGTGAGCAGATGGGCTGTGAGCCAGTTCCTAGAAATTCTGTTTTTAAAAGAAGAGGCAAGCATTTCTACTCTCCTTCCTCTTTCCTGTTGGCTGGAGCTCAAATGTCCCTGGGTGCATAGGATAAATGGAGCTGCCAAATCAGTCCAGGCACCCTACTTCCTGCCTCCTTATGTAAGTGGGAAATACCCTCTTGTCTTGTTGAAGCTGCTATTTGTTTTTTATTATATGCAGTTGGAGCTAGTTTAGAGATAATCAACTAAGGCTAGAAATGGAATATGATTTCCAAACCAATGGAAAGTCTAAAAGGGAAGGGAAAAAAACCTTATTCTAATAGAGTAGAGAAAGGAGAAAGAAGAAGTAAAACAAACAAACAAAAAACTACTGTAGAGACAAAGTACAAAATAGAGTAGTAGGGAAAAAATTCAAATATATCAATAAACAATAAATATAAATGATTAAGCTAATCAATTAAAAGAGTCTCAGGTAAAATTTAAAACATCAACAACAAAATGCAGAGATTCATTTAAAACAAAAGAACACAGAACTAAAGGGATAATCAAACACATAACAGACAAATACTAACCAAAAGAAGATGGCACATTTATATTAACATCAGCCAGAAATAAAATTTAAAGCAAAATGTTTTAGAGATAGAGTCACTACACGAACATAAAAGAAACACTTTAAAATGAAGATACAATGTTTTCACATAGGCAACTAACATCACCACCTTAAAACATCTAAAGCAAAAAAATGACAGAATTGCAAGGAGAAATAGACAAAGCCACATTGACATTGGGAGTTTTTTTTTTTTTTTTTCTGAGACAGAGTTTGGCTCTGTTGCCAGGGCTCGAGTGCCGTAGCGTCAGCCTAGTTCACGGCAACCTCAGACTCCTGTGCTCAAGCGATCCTCCTGCCTCAGCCTCCCGAGTAGCTGGGACTACAGGCATGAGCCACCATGTCTGGCTAATTTTTTCTATAAATTTTTAGTTGTTTGGTTAATTTCTTTCTATTTTTAGTAGAGACGGGGGTCTCACTCTTGCTCAGGCTGGTCTCGAACTCCTGACCTTGTGCGATCCACCCAACTTGGCCTCCCCAGAGTGCTAGGATTACAGGCGTCCAATACTGGTTCTTTAAAAAAGATTAGTAGACAAACTTGATAAAATTGGTAGAGAAGACACAAGTAAACTTCATCAGCAATGAAAAAAAGACATATGACCATAAGTCCAGTCAAAATTTTAAATTAATAAGGCCTACGATACGAAAGCCGAAAAGCCGACATATCTGAAAGTGCAGAGAGCCAAGACTCAACAGCAGGGAGCATGAGCGTGCGCGTGAGTGTGCGACGATGATGGGGGAAGCAGGAAGGGTGATAATGGTGGTGGCTGGCAAAGTGCCAACAAACACTGACAAACCATCACCCCCTCCAGCACGCAGGTCAAAAGTTTTGAGTTCTGGTATCGCACTTTTAACTTTGCAAGGCATTTCACAGCCATTGTCTCGTATTATTTCAAGAAGCGTCCAATTAAGTAAAGGCTGCTACCCCCTCAAAATCCACCTTAGCAACAGCTTTTCTAGTTTCTTAACAGGGAGAAACAAACCATTCACACAAAGTGGAAAATTTTTGATGCTGTCACATCGACAGAAAACATGGAAGAAAAAAACTCCTAAAGACACTAGACACCAAAACTTTGGGTAAGTAACCTTAAATGAAATACCATCTTTTTTACGATTTTCAGCTATGATGTCCCAGGGTTTTCTGAGCCTGACTCCATTCAATGGGGGGTCCAGGGAGCTGGCCAGGGCAGCCCCTTTGGAAAATTTGCAATATGCATAACAAAGGCCAAAGCAATCAGACCTAGTCTAGTCACAGAATTGAAAATTACCAGTTACTCGAGAGTTTCTGCTATTAGTAACCAATGTTTTTCCATTTGAAACTGACTTCTTTTTTTTTTTAAAAGGAAATGCACAAAAAGGAAGCAAACCACCTGAAAATTCTGATCATTTTGCATCCCAGCAGCAAATAAAAATCATCAATAGAACCTACTCTTAGCCTTGAGCAATATTTCCTAAAACAAAACACAAAGAACCTATGGTACTTAACTATTCTGTTATTGATTTACTGTGGTTTGCAAGGTAATGTTGAAGAAAATTAAATGTACGGAAGCCTGAAATGCATTTTCTGTGGCAGTGAACGGTGTGACCTGCGTTTTCCGAGGCGGTGTCGCTGGTCAGGCGCAGGATGAACGACTGTGGGAGCACACTCTATCTGGTTACAAATAAGCCGGCTGCTTCACTGCGGAGCCTTACGAAACCAAAGTCTAATTTCACTGTTAAGAAAGTCAGTCACAAGCTTGCTTCTAATAGTAGCGACGTTCCAGTTTACCAAGAGACTTTAATTCAATAAAATTCACTATGGATGTATTTAGAGGTTTTTATGTCCCTGGATCTAAACCTAGTTTTTAGAGCCTAAGGACTTTTCTTGGCACATTCATGGCTATTTGGTACCCTCTGAAAATTAAAAATCCTAACAATTTGAAGTTCACCTCAATTACTGATTCAAGAGTAAAATGAACATATTGTTTCAAACTTGGACATTTATATAAAACATTATGAAATATTATATTTCCTATTTAGTGAATGGCCTGTCTCCAAATCTAAAAGCACTTTACAATCTGAAAGCCACTATAATATGACACCCTTATCTTGGACTAAGAATCTGGAAGTTAAACTAAAACTTGAACATTTTACTTTTAGCTAGTCCCCCAAGCCTTTTTTTTTTTTTGAGACAGTCTCACTCTGTTGCCTGGGCTAGAGTGCCGTGGCATCAGCCTAGCTCACAGCAACCTCAAACACCCCCACACCACGCTAATTTTTTCTATTTTTTAGAGACGGGGTCTCGTTCAGGCTGGTTTTGAACTCCTGACCTTGAGCAATCCTCCCGCTTTGGCCTCCCAGAGTGCTAGGATTAGGCGTGAGCCACCTTAAGCCTTCATTCAAGCCAATTTTCTTTTATTTTAGATTTAATTCTAACATGCGTAGTATATGGTTTCACAATTGAAAGGATGACAGAAACAGCCAAATAAAAGACGAAGAGGGAAGGGCTGTTAAGGGGAGGAAGAAGAACAGTAGCAAGAAGTGATATCTATTAGCAAAACTACACAATACAAACAAAAACAAAAAACTAGTCTGGGGACAAGTGGCCCTACACATTAATACCATGAGACACTGGGATAGAAGAACATAGCAAATAAACAATATCCATAATGATGATATAAAGAATTATTTTTTTTTTAGACACAGGGTCTTACTATGCTGGCCTCAAGTGATCTTCCTGCCTCAGCCTACCACTTATCTGGGACTACAGGTATGCCACTGCACCCAGCTCTAAAGAAAATTTTTTAAAAAGCTAAATCCTAATGCATGTAATCTTCTAAAAGGATAGGGAAGTATTATATTTAAGAAGATCTCTTATAATTTTTAAAAAAAATTTTGATTTTATAAAGAATAAGCTTCAGTTATCTGAATTTCCTTATATGAATTCACCGAGGAGGCTGATTTAAAGATGTGCTGCCACATGAGTTTTACAGCGTCTTCAATATTAAATGCAACAGAAGCTCCCACTTTGCCCAGCTGCCTTTCTATTAATATAAAGTTCTCCGTGAAGCACCGAGTGATGTCACGGGGGCAGACAAGCCTGCCGAACCCCCGAATTCAGCAAAGACATATGGGGCCACTTCAGGCCCAAGTTTATCTTGGCTTCTCTGCAGAGAGTTTGATTACTTCTAAGATTTATGGTCAAAGCAGAGGGAAAGAAAGAAATACCTCACAGAGCAGATTTATAGTCTCATCTTGTTTTTTTAATAACATTAGGGATGACATCCTATGACATAATCTTGGAAGGACTGCAGGGCAACTCAGAAACTCAGTGGGAAGTTTTATATTTTAGGGTTTGGAGCATTTTGTAGTTGCAAGGTCAGGTAGGAAAGGACCAGGGAAATGAGCCAGAGAGACGGTCAGAGAGTGAGTGTCAGCTGGTTTAATTTTCTGTGTCAACTCCGAAAATTAGATAAACAATGACAAACCAGGCTTTTTAAATGAACTTGTCACTTCTGGTTTTCTTGATACAAGGTAACATTTTTCAAGTCCTGGTAGCCCCAAAGACAGATTTAACCCCTGAGAGGTTTACCCAAGTGTCTAAAAGTCCCCATATCCAAAAACAAAAGGTTTAGTCTAATCCCATACCCCTTGAAAAGAAAAATTATGCTTGAAATTTAAATATCTTTTCATAACAATTAAGGGAATTTTGCTTAGAGCCAGAAGGCCCAGTCTTTTGGGGGCTGTGTGTGTGTGTCGGGGGGGGGGGGGGCTCAGTAACTTTCTGGTTTTTTCTTTCCACCATACCAACTCAAGCCATCATCACAGCTCCTTTCATCTCAACCTCCTTTTGCAAACCTATCCTTCAACCACTGTACTAAGCAATACTGTCCACATCGAACAGGTTCTTGCTCTCCTACCAATGCAGGTGAGCAGAGACCTGGCCCTGCCCCTGCTCTGCCTAGTAATTTATTATGAAGAGGTGGGAGGTTAGAACTGTCCCGACTTTTGTATGCTATGTGCTATTATAAGTCTACACTGCAACTATGATATATATAATCCCTGGTGGTGAGGGGAAGAGATCAGTGAATCTTCGTAATAGCTCTCCTTATTGCCTTTGGTACAAGGATTATTCAAAGATAACCCATTTTAAATATGCTGATTTGGAGAGAGAAATACCTATATTTATGGAAACGAACATTTGAGTAAGGTTTTTCATTCCATAAAGTGCTTTCAAGCTCATTATCTTATTCAAGTGCACAAAACCCCACGAAGTAGCTGGATGGCATTATCGTTATTTCCTTTGGTTTGTGTACTCAAAAACTGGGTTCAGAGAAGTTAAACGATTTGGCCAAGGCAGAGTTGGGATTTGCACTGGCCATCAGCTCCCAAGCCTGTGCCATTCATTTTAATATGGAAGCAACAGCAACATAATAGCTGACAGTTGTGAGCGCTTACCCTGTGACAGGTGCTCATTAGGTGTTTTCATTTACATTAATTCAAATGATCTCCAAAAGCCCTATCACAAAGTAAATGTTAACTTCTTTTATAAACATGGACACTGCATTCTGAGGTAATAATGATGCCTAAACCCAGGTTCTTGGCCTCACAGGTCACTCTTTCCCCACATTTATAACTGGCAGAAATAACCCCCTGCATAACAAAGTCATAGATGCCAGGTCTGCCCTAGAGAAAATATGAAATAGGTCACTCAAAGCCCTTTGAGCCCCCAGTCTTTGCCTCACTCCTCAACTCTGTTCAATGCAGAAGGGTCTCCTCTTCCAAAGCATTCCAAGCTTAGAATCATCTCACACCTCAGCTAACTGTTGACATTAAACCAATTCACAGAAAAGTATAAATAACTAAGCAGGGCACCAGGGCTACGTGCATTTGAAAAGAGGATGCTCACTCCAGCCCAGATCTCTGGTAGGTGGACTGTCCTTGGCAGGAGGGGCTCTCTCTGGGTAGGCAGGTAATAATTCACCTGTGGTTCCCAGGTATCCTGCAGATTTCATTCTCTACAACGCAGCTTATTCCCCCTAGCTCTGTGAACTTGTCTTCTATAAAACAAGGAGAACAGCACCAATCTCACGGGAAGACTCCGTCTGTGAAATTCCTAGTACACAGGCTACCACAAAGGTAGTTCCATAGTCATGACTATTAATGGCCTAAATTTTGCAGTACTTGTACTCCTTTTCATAAGGACGCTTTTATAATACCTAACACATGTTCAGCGCTAAGTGTGGCTGACACTAGAACACAGTTTTTTGATGTGACCGGCTTTTTGGACAGCTGCACGCGGGGTGGGAGGATGAGCAGTGGAGATTTAGGGGCCCTGCTCTCCATGTATTAAGGACCCTCACCATTTAGTGAGTACTCCCTTCCCCTGAGCCTCAGGCCTAAAGACCCAACTTGCTCCCCATTTAAAACAAGAATGAGCAGACTTCTGAGTTCAGAATTCCGTGTAACTAAAACACAAAATAGAAAAAAGGAATCCCAACTGTTGCACTCGTGCACAGCCTATAGACAAGACGGCAGTGCCCTCAGACAGCATTTCAAATACAGTTTATTAGTGTGTGATATGAAAAGGGTATTTTTATTGCATGATATAATGCAATGGGACCTTGGGCGCTCTGTGGAAAGACCTCACACTCAGAAGTGTAATGAACCCGTAGTCCCCAAACATTATACTGTACATTAACCTATCGTTAATGGCACATTAGGGCTGGGGGCATTGCACGCCTGCGGGTCAGGGCTCCATCAGGACAGGGTTGAGAAAACCACACAGTCTTCCCAGGCTTAAAACAAATAGAAAAAATAAATATTCCTGATGTCTGTAGGCAGCTTTAAAGGAAGTTCAATCCAGCTCTGCCTTGCAATTTCCAAGCCTGCTTTTTTAAGAGAGGAGAGAAGATACACAACCAAACAAAGGGAGAAGGAAACGACTCTTGTAGTTTACCCCCAGCTATTGGTTATTCAGCCTCAATGCTGGCTTGACAAGGTCATGGGCAGACAGCACCTTTGGTAGCATAAAAGCTGCCCAAAGGGCACTCAGGCCTCGACCACAGACTGCAGAGATAGGAAGGGACGCTGGAGATTGTGTCCACTTCCCTGACTTCCTAGATGGAGAGATCAAGTCTTAAAAAGCTGAAGGAAGAAAAAACACATTTGACTGAAAAACAGGCAAAGGATGTGAAAAAATGCATAAGGCCAATAAACATTTGGAAAAAGTATTCCTCCTTATACTTAATAAAAGAAATGCAAATTAAAACATCAACTAGATACCATCTTACCATTGATTAGATTGGCAAGATTAAAATCTGATAATTTAGTATTGAAGAGAGACGAAGAACTGGCATTCTCATCTCCAGTATACAAAGATGCATATTTAGAGAGACAGTCACAGTTTCAATAGCAAAAATCTGGAAATGGTCAAAATGTTCTGGGCCAGGCGTGGGGCTCACGCCTGTAATCCTAGCACTCTGGGAGGCCGAGGCGGGTGGATTGCTCGAGGCCAGGCGTTCAAAACCAGCCAGATCAAGAGCGAGACCCCATCTCTACTATAAATAGAAAGAAATTAATTTGGCCAACTAGAAATATATAGAAAAAATTAGCTGGGCATGGTGGCGCATGCCTGTAGTCCCAGCTACTTGGGAAGCTGTGGCAGAAGGATCGCTTGAGCCCAGGAGTTTGAGGTTGCTGTGAGCTAGGCTCACGCCATGGCACTCACTCTAGCCTGGGTGACAAAGTGAGACTCTGTCTCAAAAAAAAAAAAAAAAAAAAAAAAAAAGTTCTGTGGCAGGGTCTTGCTAAATAAAGATGGCACATTCATAACATAGAATACCAGGCAGTCATTAAAATGAATGAGGTAGATCTTTACATGATAGGTGAATATCTCAAAAATACATTAAGTGAAAAAGGTGCAGAATAAAAATAATTAAAAATTTCAGAAGGCCACACAAGCTACTACTAATAGTGCTTATCTCTAGAGAGTGGAGCTGGGGGACACGGGAGGGAGGTTGGAAGAAAGCTAACTTCTTTTTGTATGTCCTTCTGTACTAGAATTTTTAATCATAATTTTAAAACTAATTTTAGAAGGACCTGGTGTGATGGCTCATGTCTGTAATCCTAGCACTCTGGAGGCCAAGGAGGGAGGATCACTTGAGATTAGGAGTTCAAGACCAGCCTGAGCAAGAGCGAGACCCTGTCTCTACAAAAAAATAAAAAAATTAGCTGGGAGTAGTGGCGTGCACTTGTAGTCCCAGCTACTCAGGAGGCTGAGGCAGGAGGATCACCTGAGCCCAGGAGTTTGAAGTTGCATAGAGCTATGATGACACCACTGCACTCTAGCCTGGGCAACAGAATGAGATCCTGTCTAAAAAAATAGTAATAATAATAAAAAAAAATTAAAAAACTAGTTTTAGAAAATAAATGGTCATGAGGGCAGGAATAAACATTTTTGGGGAAGCTATTATTTTCTAACTACTGTGCTATAGGGCTTATGTGCATCATCCAGTTTGGATTTTCACAAAACAGAATCATTATGTTGGTCACTATTATCCCCTTTCCATGAGGTGGGAACTAAAGTGTCCAGGGGAGAAATAATTTGCTCAAGGGGATCCTCTTACCCATCAACCTTCAATAAATAATGAAAGAGTATCCATAAAATAGAGAAGTTTTTCCCAAACTGAACACAGCCTTGGGCCACCTACCTACTCCAGCAGTGATGGGGATTGGGGTGTCAGGTAGAAGGCAAGACAAAAGGCTTCTGACTTTGGCTAAATTGAATTTCTGGAAACATCTTATCTCTCTATCATAAAAGAGGAGAGGGCCTAGGGACCCCAGGGCTACACACTCTTTAAGTAAACAATGTTTGGCAACCTGGGCTCAAACACAAAAAGGGAAGTATTTCCCTAATTAAACATGAATCAACTCCAAAGGAAACCCAACTGTAGTTCCATGAAAGGTAGCTGGCTCAGACCAGCAGACTCTCAAGGTGAGAGCAAGGGCTGAGAAGTATCCAGAGTAGTCCCTACACCTAGGCCTATGCTGAGCCAAGAAAGTTTATTCTCTACCTTCTCATTCCAATAAAAGAGTCTTGTTATTTTTGGGTAACAGATTCTACAGCAACATTTTAAAAAGCTAGATTTTATTTGTCCTGGGGTCTGCCAGCACACGCTGTAATTAAAATGTTGATTAGTAAACAGTTTAAATATATGACAGACAATGCAGTTAAAGCCTACAGTTAGGTCAATATGTGATTTAGATTTGCCATTTAAAAAAATCCCATTTAAATTTTGCATACATTAATCACTACCATACTTCAAGGTTCTGATATCCACCTGACTACAATATTAAAATAAAACTTGCTGCCCCAGGGAAATCCTACTTATTCTTAATTGTTTCGAGGCTTTGATGGGCTTTTAATCTAAGATTAATTTATGCAATTTTAAATAACTCTTCTTATGATTAATAAGCTTGAAAATTAAAAGGAGTCTAAAGCAATTATAATGAGCATTTGGTCATAACCTCATTAGAAGAAGGAGTGAAGGATACAGCTCTGGAATTCTTACAAGACTACAATTTAAGGTTACTTTTAGAGAAGTCAAACATAGTTCCTGAAATTGCAAAGGCAGGTTAGCAAAGGTCAGTGTTAAACTGACGGCTAGCTAGATTAGCATACTAATGATTTTCCCTGATAGTGACAGAAAGGACACTGAAAAGAAGATGCAGAAAGAGAGACAAGTGACACGCTGCTGAGAAGCTAGAGGCTCTGAACTCAGCTTCCTATTTGGCTAGAGACCTTCATAGAATTTCAGAAAGAGCCAGAGGGTTAGGACATTCCTATTCACAAATCAGCTTCAGCAGAGGGCCTGTCCCACCTGGAGCAGGCAGAGATCAGCCCTGTGTGTCCCCCTTGCTTGCTCACCTGCCTGTCATGGTGTAGCCTCGCCCAGCCATCTCCCAGCTAAAGAACCAACAGCTTTCAGCTGCCTCACTTCTCTTTGGTGTGGAGAAACCCTTCCAGATTGCATTGGCCCTACCCAACTAACTTTACCCTCATCATTTCCAAGGGCCTTCTTTGCTCTGGCTAGGGTGGGTTCCTCACTGTCTGCTGTTCCCTCTAGTCTCAGCCTATACCATTTTCTCTTCTTGGAACACCTTCCCTCTTAATAGCAATGATGATGATGACACTGGTGATTATGGTTACTATTTATTGAGCACTTATTTTATGCCAGACACTATGCTAAGCATGTAACATACTTTCATCTCATTTAAATTTCATGCTTAGTGAGAACTCAGGCCTGAACTGAGCTGTCTCTCTGACTGCCACTGCCCCTTGGGCCACCCTTTCCTGCGCTCCCATACCACCCAAGCTAGCAGCACACGGCTCCTTCTGCCTTCTCCAGATGGTGCCGTTGGGTGTGTCTAGTCTGCTCCTGAGGACATGGATGTTTCGTGTATTCTTTCTGAACCCACCACAGCATCTCAAGGACCCGGACAACAAATACTTGTTGACTGTTTCGCAACAATTCCCTCTAATGACATGCTCATTACATTTTATCGATAAGAGAGGGCAGACACAAAAAGCTAAGGCTTCCAATGAGTGGAGAGGAATGCCCCGCAGAGACTCACCCCTGAGAACATAAACTACCAATTCAGTGGGCACTCACTGCAAACATTCAGCATGTGTAGGCTTTGTTCTGCATGTCAAATTAAGTTCCACTAGACACATCTGTCTTCTAAGAAGTGACTGGCTGGAGATACCCTAGATTAGACAGATGAGAAAATCATGACCCCAAAAAGCAGAATGATTTAGTGCCCCACATATGTCTAGCACTTTATAGTTTACAAACACGTTTTCATAAACTCCATCTTATGTAAGTTTTAAAAACTACTAAAAAGCCCCTTGTGAATTTGGTATCATTACCCCATTTTACAGATGAAGCAGCTTGGGCTCAGATGAGCTAAGGAAAAATCTGTTGCTTACCTCGTGTCCTAGAGGTAGTGCCTGTACTTGAAACCATATTTTCTGATACCCAAATCAATCCCCTTCCAGTCTTCCCATGTTGCCTCCTGGCTCAGGTTCACATGACAGACTGATTTCCAAGTTTCTAAAGCCCATCCTCAGCCTCCCTTTTACAGAAGGCAGAATATGTCCTGCCAGTTGTTGGGTCACAAACCTTTCCACCTTTCCAGTTCTACCATGATGGTCACAGAAATGAGTAGGTCACAGCTCCAAGCCTGGGCTCCTGCTGCTCCCACTCCTTGAGTGCCTGTGTTGGTGTGGATATCTTCGGGCTGTCTTCCCCTTCCTTGTGGACTATGATGTTCACTGGGCTTACTATTCTGTGTGACCCAACTACTTTGTTCACATGTCTCTTCTGGCACTCACCATAATCTGACATCTATTTCACTGAGTTTTTTGACCATTTATTCAAATGGTCAAAAATTTATTCATTTATTCAATCTCTCTGTTCAGAGATTACTGAACAGCTTCCTGGTGCCTTGTACCATGCGAGCTGCAGGGGATGCAATGGTTACATAAAAGCCATACTTCCTCACCACTGTCGGCTCCTGGAGGGCAGGATTAGTGTCTGATCTCTGTACTCCTTACAGCCGTGCCACTCAAGTAGTTGGCCTGTGAACTGCTGGCTACTGGTTTGCAAGGAGATAAGTAGCCATGCAACAATGTAAACCAATAGATAGCTTCCTTCACTGAGGAAGTTTTGCTACAAAAAGTCAGCTGAACTAAACAGAATGCTTTGAGACATGCTTGGTTCATATTCGGGCACAAACTCCTTATCTTACTGTGTTCAAGAAACAGTTCTGGCCAGGCTCACGCCTGTAATCCTAGCACTCTGGGAGGCGGAGGCGGGCAGATTGCTCGAGGTCAGGAGTTCGAAACCAGCCTGAACAAGAGCGAGACCCCATTACTACTATAAATAGAAAGAAATTAATTGGCTAACTAATATATATAGAAAAAATTAGCTGGGCATGGTGGCACATGCCTGTAGTCCCAGCTACTCGGGAGGCTGAAGCAGAAGGATTGCTTGAGCCCAGGAGTTTGAGGTTGCTGTGAGCTAGGCTGATGCCACGGCACTCACTCTAGCCTGGGCAACAAAGTGAGACTCTGTCTCAAAACAAACGAACAAACAAACAAAAAACACAAAAAAACAAAACCAAAAAGAAACAGTTCAGATACTACCACTGGTCCACAGCCCATACTTTGAGTATCACTAAACTATAGCACCTCTGCACACAGAATGGGCTCAGTAGTTTGCTGAGTCAAAAGAAATTTCTCCCAAACCCACGGAACAACATCTCTTGGAAACCACTCGCTTCCATAACCATGATGATAGAACTGGAAAGGTGGAAAGTGTGCGGCCAGACAACTGAAGGACATACTCTCCCCTCAGTTTTTGTTGCACGTTGCCAAAACCAAAAAACAATAATAACTTACACATTCTCACAGCTTCCCCTCTGATAAACGACTAACAGATCAGGTGCAAAGTGCTGGTAATTACTTTCTCTCTTCCTATTGTGTTTTGTTTGTACCAAGGTTCAGCCTCCACCAGGCTGCTGCCGCTTAGGGAGGGCTGGCGAGTGTGTGCAGCCATCTGCTCTGCTTCACCCATGGCCCTGTGGATGCAGGACGAGGCACCAAGGTGGAAGGGACCATAAGGAGGGAGTTGAGCACAGCATCCTAGAGGGGCAATGGCTTCACAAGCACACTGCCGGAGTCCTACAAGTTTCTTTGCAGGGTATATATTTGTACTTAGTTTTATTTTTCTGACTGCAAGAAATAGTTGGACTTGGCTGAAATTCTCAAAACCACAGTAACATTCCTCTGCCTATTATGTACAAATGGATATAGCTTTGATGTAGTGCAGTAGAAAAATCCTCTGTTCTTCCTGGCTGTGTGACTCTAGGCAAATAAGTTAACCTCTCTGAGCCCCAGTTTATGCATCAATAAAATGGGAACAAGAATATCCTTATAGTGTTCATGTGAAGGTCAATGAGACAACTTATATGAAAGAACTCTCTACTTCAAGGGTTTAAAATGTTATCCATAAAGAATCATTTCTATATAAGAGATCTATTTCTTTTTAAAGTTAAAGAACAGAATCCTTTCTGAATTCAACTTCAGCCCCAAATTATATAAAATTTTTACTCCAATGTCTTTCAAGTTAGTTCAGAGAAAATAAATTATAGTAAAAATTTTGGATAGTATAGCTATTAGAGGGTCTGGTTTTTTCCATATGATGCAAGCTTTGTTTGACCTTTCTGTGCAGAAAAATAATATACTCACATAAATACTCAAATGTCCCCCAAGGCCCAGCTTACCTGTCATCCCATTCCCAAATCCTCCCCAGACACCCCAAGCTGGAAGAAATCTTTCCTTCTCCAGAACTCATTTTACCTTTAAATTCACATCATTTTAATTCAATGATCATTTATTTGAGCATCCTACTCAGGCTAGATGCTAAGGATACAAAGATAACTAAATATGATCTTGTACTCTAGGATTCCTGGTCTCACTTATGGACTATACCTCTTAGGTAAACAAGTTACTGCCAGAAAGCGTGAGCAGCACAGTAAGAGGGGTACTTGCAAGGAGGAAGGATGACATGCAAGAGAAGTCCTCCACCCAACTGAAGCAGGCTTAGGAAAGCTTCACAGAGCCGGTGCCAGTTGGATCTTGGAGGTTGTGCAGGAGTTCATTGTGTGGAGGTGAGGAAACAGCATGAGCTATGAGAAACCGTGTGAGAATGCCTCGCGCATCTGGGGACTGCCAGAATTCTGGTGTGTAAAAGAGTGGCCTGAGGTGAAGGGGCAGGCACAGGTGGGAGGGGTAGGTGAGCTCGGACATTTCTACCCTTATCTTCCTTGCTAGACTGTAAGCTGGCTGGGGTCAGGCCTCAGGGCTGACATGCTGCTTCCTCAGCATCAGGCAGGATGCTCTGCACAGAGCAGACGCTTCAGAAATAAAAATGGCAAGCGCATACTGAAATGCACCTTTGGATGCCCAAATCATATTCTCTCCCTATCTCGCAAGAGGAGAAAATGCTTCTGAAATACAAATCTGTACCAGACGTGCAGTGGGTTATAATTCAGCCAGCCCCTACCAGGCATCCTCGAGCCTTCCTTTGGTACTTAACCCACTTTCCAGACGACAAGGCACCGCTGCCTGCACAGGAGAGCTGGAAAGGGGGCCATCTCAGAAGGTAAGAAGGAGTATGTGCCCCCGGAGCTCTGCTGACCTTCATGACGGGGGGAGGAAAGCTTGCTTTGGAGAAAGAACTTTCCAGCACAAAGCTGGTGCCACCGGCCCTGCCTAAACCAGCATTCCAGGGTTGCTGATCTGCCTTCCTGAGAGCTAGAGTCAGAGTATTCCAGAGGCAAGGCTGTGGCTTAAAAAAAAAAAAAAATCATGTTTAATTTAAAAATTAGAAACTGGAGCAGGCTGTGAGCACAGGGGTTGATTGAAACAAAATTTAAATTCCTGTCAAGCCCATTTAAACACGGGGGCCCTTCATAGACAATTAGCTGCTCCCTGTGAATGCTGAATAAACTCAGGCCTGGTCACTGTGAGAAGAGAGGCGCCTACTGTGAGGCGCTGAAAAAAAAATTAACTAAAATCAGGCTGTATGAAATATTTAGCCTTCCAGTATATCACAGGGGTTTGAAAGTGTAAACAAGACAAAAATCGATTCCTTGGTGCCCTCAAATCAATCCCCCAAAATGGTCAGGGCATCTGTTTCTGCTAAATTTTGTTTACATCGGCAGATTTGCCTTAATTGCAGTTGTTTATCTCTCATTGTCCCTGGGGCCCTAATCTCCCGATTACTAATACTTAACACTCATTTCACATCTAAAGCTACTTCTAATCCTCAACAGGTTTTGGGGGCTCTTAAAATTATTGAAACCGCAGAGGCGGGAGACACAGCCTCTTTGTGAAAGGAACATTTTCTTATCTACTACCAGCTGGGCCCAATCATCACCAGGGATGGCTACAACAAAGGTGCTAAAAGGCTCTTCCACAATGACTGCTGCTCCACTGGGGATTCAGAGGATAAAAAGGAGCTTTGATGGAAAAATCTGAACAAGAGGCTAAAGCAGTCCAGCCAAATAAAGTTACTGTCATAATCAAATGCTGTCAATCACCATGAAAATCCAATTAAAAATGTTTCAGCACAGCCCTCTTAAGTGGAAAAATGTACCCTATTTATACAAATTTTTGTCAACTCCACACCAATCCCACAATTAGAAAGTCCTGCTATTAATTGAATCCCCCTCCCCCCAAATTTAAAAAGAGATGCAAGCCATTCAGAAGCCTTCTGAGGGAGCTACGACACACAGAGGCTATTGGTATACAATTAAGAGTTAATCGGGTTACATTTGAAAATTCCATTTTTATTTGTGTCAAGGGAACCTTTGCACAAATAAACGAACGGTACCTATTCTCCTACTTCAGAATCAGTGACCATTTATATTAAGAGAACAGAGAAACGGTAAACCAGGATACTGGAAAGAAACTAGTCCATGCTCTGGCAAATGTCTCTCGGTAGACCAAGGCCTAATGTTTAATTCTAATCTTGAAAATTAAATAGAGGACAGAAGGCCCAAATGTCTCCAATGCCTTTCTGCAGTCTCTAAATGGCCAAGTGAACCTCAAATTATCTGAAGGCAGATTTGGTCCCCCAAATAACTGTGCACCTGAAACCACAAGACTCATGATCCCTGAAGGTGGGTCTCAAACTGTTACAAATTAAAAAGCAAACAACCCATTAAAACAAATCTAGCAGGTTACAATTGTAAATAGGAGGCTTCTAATATTCTTTGCAGCCCTTGAAATTCCTGGATAGACTCATTAATAATTGATAAGAACTGCATCTATTTATTGGTGTGTACTCACAGGAAAACAACTTTGCTACCTTCAACAGCAATTCCCAAATCCCAGGGACTAGCTTTAGGATCCTTTTACATTTCCCCCACAAATGGCTGAATGTCTCTGGTCTTTTTCAACCAAATCCACTATTCCCAAGGGCTGACGAGTGGGTGGTATGCATCTGATATGCTGATAGATAAAACCTAGGGGTCCCTTGCCATCAATCTAACCAGGCAAAGATAGAGCTGGCCAGGTGGTGTCCTCTAGGTCTTTGCTCTCGTAATGACCTCTTGAAGTGGAATCAACTGTTAGAGGTTAACAAGTGGTCAGAATGCACGTGAAAGCTCACAGGTGCTGCTGATCAACCCCTGCTCTGCACTTCCTGGTTCTGCCCACACATCCAGGGTGGGATGGCTGAACCCTGGTGCCTGTTCTGATTGGTTATGCCCATGCTATACTGGTTGTTAAATGTTTTGAAGATTATCCCTGCAAACACTGCAACATCCTAGAAATTTCATTATTTTAGCACCAAATTATCTTACCCAGATGACCTCTCCTAGCAGGCAGTCAAACAAAAACATTTTATCAGACCATATATTCTAGTATGATCTTACCCTAATTTATACTGTATATCATAATGTACAGGGATTGCTTTTCCTTGGGTCAGTTGATTCAGCTTTACTTTATGAGTTTTTGGAGAACAAGAGACATGTCTTATTTGTCTTTATCTGTTCAGTATCTAGTATGGTTTTACTGAATTGGATCAGAGAGCACATACAACCAATAGTGTTTTGCCTGAATGACAGCAGAATAGGACCAAACTAGGCAATGAATTATAAGATCATGATCCTCCTTCAAGGGACTTACAATCTAGTTGGAAAAAAAGGCATTAAATCATGAGTTTAACCTCTGGCTACTCCTTGTAATCACCTAGACAGCTTTAAAAAATAAAAAAACAGTACCTGCTCCCTGACCCAAATGCCAGAGATTCTTTGATCTGGTTGAGATCCAGGCATTTTTTCCCTATCTTTTTTTAAACCTCCCAGATAATTCTGATGAACTGCCAGGGTTAAGAACCACTGTACTACATGGAACAACTCGTGGCTTTAAGACGAAAGTATAATTAGGTACTACTCCAAGTTAGACACAATACACTCTGGAAGAGGCTTCAGAGGAGGGAGCAGGAACTGTGAAGGGAAGAGTGGGGAAAAGCCACAGGGAGGAGGATGAAGGTCTTCAAGCAGAAGGGGGGCCTTCTAGGCAGAGGACCCTGTCCACAGAGCAGAAACCTCCAATGAGCTGAGCCGTGTCAGATGAGGAACTGATGTGTAACATTACACACCAAAGACCCACCTCAGCCCCTGTGAATCTGGCATGACACTGAGGAGCAGCCTGACTGACCCACTTTACCGCAGCCAACATTACCAAACTCTTCCTGCAATCAATGAATGCGAGACAGTCTCAATGTGCCTTGAAATGAGATGCAGGGAAGATGACAGTCAGCCCGATAAAACACGAAAGCAGCACTGCAGGCATGAGTTCAAATAACCGCAATATTAAACAGACAAATCATCACCATATTAAGAGATCTGACTTGAGTGATGGAGGAAAAAGTTATTCTTTACTGGGAAATTAAAACTGTCAGATCACTGTGTTCAAGGAATGACAGATTTTATCTATCTGTATGTCTATTGCTATATGCACATACATAAAGATATATGTATACACACACATATGTATTTATCTGCTAAATTCTCATGAAAAGATTAAGCAGTCACATCTATGGAAAAACAAAGCCTGTTTTCTGGGGTTATAATCTCTCTGTTCTTGCTGAAGTGCTAATGTGTCATCAAAAATTCAAATTAAAGCTGTCTGATTTAGTGCGATTTCAAGCATCCAGTGATTCTGCCGTTGTAATTATGTGCAATTAAAAAGCTAAAATCAACTTCTTTACTAGTGGATTCCTATTTATAAGCAGACTCAAACAGATGATTTTAATGGCCTTCAGGACTTGGAAAAAAAATTACATGGCTGTCAACATTACATGGCTGTCAACTGACCCGATGTGGGGCCCCCATGCTCCTGTGATGACTTTTGTGCATGAAGGAAGTATTTAGTTGAAGTTACAACCCCAGTCAGGATTTCTTCCTGCAAGTTCTGGGTGAGGTAGCTGATGAGCTACCTCCAAATGAATAAGCAAGAGCAAAATGGTGTCTACAAGAATGGCAGACCAGACACATGAGCCTGGCCTTAAAGGTTTATTTGATTAATAAAACATGCTGTATATAACAAAGGCAATAGCTAAAGTTCACAACTGCTTATCAACCATCATTATTATTTTAAAAAGTTTACATATTTGCAAGCACAGTGATCCATGAGCACAATCCAAGGGGGCTATGGAAATGTGCCTTTCTTCATATTTGTGCTTAGGGCACATAAAAGCTCTGAATCAAAATAAACTGAAACTCATCTCTGGCCCCTTTAGAATGATGCTGAACTTCATCTGAGCCCTGTGCTCCCAGAAGGCAGTAACATGTGAGAAGTGCCCCCACCCTTTTGTTAACCACCAAGGAGCACCCACTCTTACATAGGTAAGATCCTTTCCTCTCTTTCTGTAAGACACCCTGATGACTCCTTGTTCACCTACCTCCACCAAACCTTGGCCCCTTCCCTTTTCTTTGAGCTGTTTCCCATTAATAAACATTCTTCCTATTGCAATAACCTGAATAAAATCATCTTCTTAGTTGTCCAGTATATTTTGTCTTTCACAGTGATCAGAAGGTTTGGGTCTAATAATGGTAAACAAAGCCATTTGGTGTACACTCCAAAGTCACACTGGAATTTGAGTGCTAAAGAGACAAAAATCTAACATGGTGGTCATTTCGATTTTTAAAGGGACCATGCAGATACCCAGTTTATCATACACCTTGATTAACTGAGAGAACTACCAACCAAACAATTTGAAAATGTAATTACAATCTGGTTTTGAAAAGCAGAAAAGCTACCAGTGACAACGTAATTTAGAGGAGTTAAACAAGTTAACATCTCTTAGCAAGTAATTAAATGTTTAAACAGATTTTTCTAGAGCAGTTTGGTGTTTATTAGCCCCCAAACATTACCACCTCTTATACATAAAGCCTTCACTGAGAAATGAGATGCCTTCAAGTTTGCAGCTGCTGGGATTTCATGAAGAAAAAAAAAATCCAAGAGTATTATTCTGATTATAACTGACACCATACGACCCACACCTGCTTCTTGTATTTCCAGAACCACTATTTACTTGTTTTCTAAGCAAAATGTCAAATTTCAATTGCAAACTGCACACTGTGTTTCTTTTTGGATGCATGGATTGAAAACCAAATTCAAGGAAATGCTAAATGAGGACGCCCTGCTCTGGAATGTACAAGGAAATGCACAAAATAACAGGCATTATTAGAATATAAGAAGAAAACCCATGTTTTTAAACAATTACTAAAGCAGTATAGTAATAGCATAAAGACAATTTCTGCGCCAGCTTGTTTCTCTGAAATTCTCTCTGCCACTGAACAGCTAGAACAGATAATAACTATTAGTAAATCAAACTCCTCTGCAATATCCAGCTGTGCCTCACGCATTTACATACAGATAGAATGGGTATATGTTTTTAATATGTATGTGATACGTACTTTTACCACAGCCGAAGTGCATGCTACAAAGAAGGAGGAGAATGGGAATCGGATCAGCATGAGATAATAAAGTGGCCTAGATAAAGTATTAGCCAGCGATTGATCTCAAACCGGGATGCTGCTTCTTCTGACCTGATTACTTACTATGCATAGATTCCATTAAATAGAGCTTAGACATGGAAAGCTTCTGGAAATACTCTAAATGCATAGAAGGATCTACAGCACTCCGAGCCCAAATTGTAACTGTGAGGGTGCCCACGGTCCACACCCCTCCCGCTCGAGTCAAGGCTCACATTCAGGATGGGCTGGGAGGTTAAAGGGCTGCCTGACAGCTGGTGGGAAGCCCTGCAGGGCCCCACAGAGAGGGCCTTTCCCTACCAACCAAGCACCCCTCAACTCCTCCCACCCCAACCTTCCCTCCTCAGCTGCTGATCTGGTCCTGGCTATACTCCTCTAAGGAACAGAATGGGAAGGTAGTGAGGGAGCTGAATAATCATTTAGGGTCATGGGCCCTTTGAAAAACTGGCGACAGCCATGAATTCCTCTTTTCAGGAAAAAATGCAAATCTCCGCGCACACACACACACACACACACGATCCTGGATGTAATTTCAGGGCTCTGACTGACTTTCTGAAGTCACAGACCCTTGGTCAAGAGCTGCTGATCTAGTCCACCCCTCGGTTTTGCAGATGAAGACACTGAAGTGGAGAGGGAATAGAGAGTCTGAGGTTGCACAAGGGAAGGGAGTTGGTGGAGGCTCTCCCTGCTAAGTCACAGCCAGACTTATGCTGTGGAAGGTTAATTTCTCAGAAGGAATTTTGTGGTTTGCAGAAGCAAATGGTCTATAGAGCAATGTTTCTCATCATATCCCTTTTACTTAAAAATATTTAAATATACAAACTGAACAGAAAAACCAGACTTGAACCCCTATCTCAATGCTCCCATCTTAGGTTGTCTTTCTGTCTCTGAGTTTAAGGGACTGATTTTTCTTTTTTTTGCTTCCGTCAATTTGATTACTGACATTTTGGGGAAACTTTTCTATACCATCTTTCCATTATCTTCCTCTCCCCTCTTGCTACAGTCCTGTCAATCCTTTGTGACAGGCACAAGCTGTCTTTTTCCCACATCAGCCATGGCATCCTTGCATGGCTATGTGAAGCATGATGACCATTCTGTCTGCTACCTCCTCAGAGACTCCACTGTCTGAAAAGTTTTTCCTAAGTTTGTTGGTCCTAGGTCCCAGAGCTGGGGCAGCACTGCCATAGGTCGCTCCTATGATTTGCATCAGACCGATTTAAAAGCAGGTTCTTTAATAATGGAATCATTGGCTGGGTGTGGTGGCTCATGTCTATAATCCCAGCACTCTGGGAGGCTGAGGCAGGAGGATCACATGAACCCAGAAGTTTGAGATTGCAGTGAGCTATGATAGCATCACTGTACTTCAGCCTTGGGGACAGAGTAAGACTCTCTTAAAGAACAAACAAACCAGAATCAATCATTATCACAGGAACAGGTAAACGGGTTCCTATCTGCCTGGTTGTGTGAGCATGCAGAATGTTCTTGGCTATTTGCCTGGCTAGTTTATTTTTGTTGGGTTTAAAGCTGGCTTCTGATTTATGCAACACCTTCCCCAAGGATGAGGGACTTCCCTATACTTGAATGGGAGAAAAAAGACCCATGTGGGTGATGTGCTGCTTCTATGTAGAGTCAAAGTTTTCAGACCTGGACACTAAGATTCCTTCTATAGAAGCCAGTTAAGAGACTGTGCAGCTGGTGGTGAATATGTTGTCTTAATTTGAACTCCACCAAGTCAATGTTGAGGGGATCTCCACAGAACTCTGCAGTCCTTTTTACAATAGTTACTTCATTCTAATTATTTGTAATACTTGCCATATGCCCTACAAGACTATATACATGTGGCTTACTCTTCCTTATGTCTTCTACTGAGTCTAGCACAGGACTTTGCACATAGTGGTCTATAACCGCTGAATTCAATTGTTTACTTGGTTCTGAGATCTATTAAGATGATGTGGATGCAGATGATAAACTTTTGAGTGGATTTTCTGTGTAGTATAATGGCTACATGCCAGAAAACTGGAGCAGCTCATACGGACCCTGGCCTCTCCAAAATGTGAGCATTAAAGGAATTTCTTGGTCCAACTTTAAAATACTTCTGCTTAGGATACAAAAACTGACGACCATCTTAAGAACAGCCAATAAGTACAGGGAATAAAATAGCTAAAGAACTACATGAGTTCCAACACTGGGATTTTAATGGTCTCAATCGTCTAACCTTGAGTTTTATATTTCATCTTTAGGACTGACATGGTCAAAAGCTGCCAGTGATGATCTTAAGGTTTGATACTGGGTATTCTCATATATACAGTGACCTTATGGAATAAAAAGACGAAAACCACTTGAGTGCCCACTATGTGCATGGCCAAGGCCCCGGAGGAAGGATGATATGGCCCACTTGTCCCACATTCTGATTTACTTAGGCTGGGACTTGCTGTGTTCACCAGTGAAGGTCACACATAGAGTTCGTGGAAGATTTCCCAAATGGTGTCTATAACTTTCAGTATTTCCACCTGACTCCACTTCTGATTTTCTTCCTGTGATTTGGAAAATGCGGGCCCACAGGGAAACTTTGACAATCCTGCAGGCCTCGGATCTGATGTGGCCCAAGCTGTGCAGCCCACGTTGGTACCCTGCTGGCTGGAGTTACTGTGCTTGGGAGATAAACTGCTCTTTTCATGAAAGGCATAGGCCCCCACCCACAGTGACAAATGGGCTCTACAGTTCATGCATTCCAGAGGAGGCTCTCGCCTTCCAGATGGGAGCACCATCAAATAGGTTGTAGGCGGAGAGGGAAAAGGAAAAATTAAAGCCATTAATATGCTGGAAGGAATAAAGAGAATAGTTCCTTAAGATTGGGTCCCTAGGATGTCACTCAGGTTCCTTAAGACAAGGGAAAACCCACTTTCTTTCCCATCCCCTACTGGGCCCAATCTTTTGGCCAAAGGCAGGCAGGGCTCAATCCCCTGACCACAGCGGCTTCACACGCATTCTATTGTTTCCTGCCTCCTCACTGAGCCCTTACCAAACCAGTGGTGCCTTACTAGTGCTATACCTCTGGGAATAAACTCATTTAAAATCAAACAGTAAGCAGTACTAGAAATAATGTTAAATTAAGTATAGGATAGTGCTTCCTGTGACTACATTTTTCATTGTATTTCATTGATTTATTGATATTTATTAATTAAAAATGTGAGACAGCACACGCCAGGGTGTAGAGTTGTGAAGAGATACATCTAAATATATATCCCCTTTCTCTTTCTCTCTATCACATACACACACACACATTCACATCTACCTGCTTCTAAAGCATTGAAAGTACTCACCCTTTAGCCTTGTCTTTATGACTTGCCACCCTGGAGTGGTATTCCTTACCAACACACACATCCATATACATTTATGGGTGTACGTACAATCTGCAGATGTTTTATTTATAAGTGGCCAACTCATTGCAGCATTGAAACATGCATTTACAAACAAATATCTGTTTTATGAAACCCTATTCCTTTGTTTTAATAGCTGAGCTATCCAGCCATAGCATAATAATGCACAAGGTAAATGGGTCTCCATCTCTAGAACCTGTTCCAAGTTTTCTCAAATGTGACTAACTGCAAGAATTTCCCAACCATCAAAGAGACGAAAAAAGGACCAGTTTATTCTAGACACGAAACCTGTACGGTTATAAATTGCAGAGGTTTTAGGTGTGAACTTTAACTTGAAACTATCCAGAAAACTGAGATTTTGCTCCAGGGGAACAGGAAGGAGAAAAATACCTTCCTGAAAAGCATTCATGATACAAAAAGGAAACATGCTGTTATTTTATATTTGGGGATGAAATCTGTATTTGGGTGCTTAAAATGTTTAATAGGTTGGAATACAATGGATGAAAACCTCTGAACTGATACCTGTAAAATGTATGTTATTTAAAGAGGTGAAAGAAAATTGGTAGGACTTGGTTTTGACTGCAGTAATCTAAACACAGGGAATGGTATGCAAAACATTAGAAAGAAGAGACTATAATTATTACTTACTAATGCTCGATCCTAACATTATTCTAACAGCTTGTGCATTGTCAAATCAACAATCTGCACTAAATAAATGACCATTTGGGAATTGTTAGGGAGCATCTCTGTTCCTCTCTCTGCTTGACTAAAAACTGTCATTTGCAATCAAAGAAAGCTGCCTTGGAGCTGAGAACACAGCACTAGCAGCCTTATAGTTGTCTCTTTCTGAGGAGAGACCAAAGATTCACATTAACTTGATCTTTTGCAGCCAGTTTAATTTCATTCTGTGTGAATCTAAGAGGAGTCCAAGCCACATTCAGAAATTTCCTGTAGGATTACACTAAAAACTGAATGCGCTATCTTTTCTGTTACAAATCCTCTGAATTCCGAAAGGCTGTAACAGCAAATAAGGAGAAAGAGTAACTGCATTAAGTTTGTAACCCTTGAGTAAGGCAGATGAAAACAGTTCTGCATTAAATTTCAAAGAAGTGGTGGGTTTTTAAGAAGTGAAAAGTACTATCTGAGGGTATGACCTTCAAAAACACCTCCCCAAATAAAATAAGTAATGTTGTCTTTCCAGTGCCTGTGGCTGTTTTAAATTTCACTCCCATCCTTTTAAAAACATGTTAAACATAAATATATAACTGAAGAATTCTAATGTAACTAAAAAAATTTACTTACCATCAGTTCCTCAGGTGCTGGCCTTTCTTTTGGCTGTTTTCCCATGCTGTGGTAGGGGAAAAAAACCTCATATTATCTATACCACTTGTAAATTTGTGCTATAATTCCCACCATTGACTATTTCTCCTGGAATTTGAATGTTTTCAAAATTCATCATGTTCAATTCTTGGCCAAAGTATTAGCATATATTCCCTTTCTTTTATTTTGGCCTACTTAATCAAGATTTCTGGGGACCTTATGAATCAGAAATACAAAGTGTTTTTAAAAAATACTTTTTAAAAACTTTTTTACTTTTGCAGTACAGATGAAGAATGAATTTAAATTTATTCTAATTTTGCTTTTGAAATTAATGTGAAAAAAGCAGCAATATTCTCTCTCTGACTCTTTTCAATTTATTTCAAACTTAAATTTAGGGAATAATATACTTTTTCAGTAATTGGGATAAGACAGTAAGAAAAGAAACATGACTATCAAGTCAAATGAGAATACATCTCATTCCTTCACTATTACTCTGAATGACAAGTAGTATGTAAAAGAGGTTAGGAGTCTAGATAATGCTACAAAATTACAAATGAGTTATAGCACATTATCTCAACTTGCATTTATTTTGGCTACAATGCAAGCTGATAATTCATTAAACAGCTGTAGGATAGCTAAGTTTGTTTAAGCTGCTTAAAGAATCACATTCCTCACGCTAAATATTTCCTATCTTCCATGCAATAGGTATAATTAGTAGCTGTAGCTTGTACTTAACTATGTGATGAAGCACTCACACGTGGGACCGAGGTGACTGTGGGTAGCTGCCTACTCAAGAGTGTCTGTGGGATGAAGTCAGGAAAAGGGATTGCTGCTTCTGTCACTTAGAAAATCATACAGATGCTTATTCTTTATATAAGGCATCCTCTAACAAGCAAGAAGAAAACCCTTCATATAATCTCTGCATTTGCTGACAGTACTTTCTTTTTTTTTAAATAGAGAGATTTAATGATCATTTGGTAAACAAGAACCGTAGTTATGAACCATTAATGACATTGAGGACATTTGCCTTCCCTATAAATAACCATATGCACCTCTCAAATACTGCATCCATTAGCAAGTAATTCAAGCTGTCTCGCCAGTGGAGTTGGTAACAGTCCTAATCTGACATTCCAAAGTAGCTGTATCTCTTGGGAAAACAAGGCTATTACCCACTATCATTTCTGTTTCGGCTTGACATCTGTGGAAATTTCAACACAGGTTATCCCTCCCTCTGTCTCCATAAAACTTTTAAATAACAGCTGATTAATTTTTTGGACAAGAGGGAGGTAGAGCCTTACCCACTTTTCTCCCTGCTCCCCAGACCAGCCCCACCCCCAGGTTGGTTTCAGACCACACAGCGAGGTAAGTGCTGTGATCCAGTCACAAATTTAACAGCTCTGGAGTGGGTGATGCTCAAACCAGCCGCTCCAGGCAGCATAGGAATCACACGGTCTGTTTTATAATTTTTGCACTTAAAATGAGGCATTACCATGATATGCTTCCAAGTGTTTTTAGGAATTCCGTGTAAAGGAAACGAGGAACGATTAATATATATTTCTGGATAACGGTTCTAACATCATTAATGAGCTTCAAAACAGGCCAGGATTCCAGTGTTAAATCAATATGAACGCTTTCTTCCAACGTGGCATGCTTTGGAAATACAATGTTTTCAGAGTAAAAATAGTTTTTAAAAGCTACAGAATATTATATTAGGATTTTAAATAAAAGAAAGTGTTAATAAAATTTTAAAAATCGGGAAAAATTTCTTCCCCACATATTTGTTCTATGGAATGTAAACTGTATGAGACATTTTTTATTAAGAGGTAACACATCACACTTAGTCAAAAAGGTGATAAAGCTTGACATTTATATTAAGGAATATTTCTTGGTCTCACTTCTGTGTAATCATCAGATGGATCATGGGGAGGGGAAGGAACAGCGTTCAACCATCTTGGTTTTGCAAGAACCTGCTTGCACCACTGCTCTGCACCGCAGGAACGAAGGGTTTCTTTGGGCAGGATCTGCCCATTCATTTTCCACCAGTAGGGGACATGACTCTGAAGGGGCGAAGAAATGAGGACTTTGAAGGAGGGAAAGAGGGGCAAAGCAGTTATGAAGGAGTTCTGCTTGGGTCTGTCCCCTGCTTTGCGGAAAGTTATTCCTGTCCTATGCTCCCAATTTCCTCCTCTCTCTTGGGTAATTCTCCATGCTGGGGTGATGGAGAGGGCAGGGGAGCAAGTGGGCCTCCCAAGGCCACATGAGTCCTGCAGGACAGGGGATGTGGGGGATGGTGGTGAAACGGATAATAAAAGAAAGACTCGTTCTGTTGGGAGGAAAAAGGCAGAAGGACGGGAAAGAATCTTTGGCAGAAAAATCCTTTTTTCTTAGGTATAAAATGATTAGGAGTTGCCTAGACACTCAAAGAGGCCTGGTGGTTCCTCTCAATTTTTTAAGGGTTAACCAGTGGGCCTAATGGGACTATGTTTTCATAGTCTTTCAAACATCAAAATTCACTGAAATGGGACCCCAGTATTGTGTTTAAAATATAACCAAAGATTAAAGTTATTTATTGAAATGAATTAATAAACTATGCTGCTTCTACTAAGTGACAGACAGTTTTATGGGTAACTTGAGGTTACATTAATAAAAATAAGCTTCATATGTCTGTTCAATAGGGACTATAAAATTGTGTATTTCTTAAAGAAAAAAAAAAAGGATGGCAACAGTATCTGTGCTCAAAGAAGTAGCCTCCCTGACTCTCAGCAGTTTATTAAAAAAAGAAAAAGCCTCTGAAGTACGTTTATGACCCTTTGTGTAAATAACGTTTACATAATTTAAACAATTTCTTCAGCTTTGCTGCCCCATCTGCCCAAGGCCCTGAAGTCCCTCCCGTCTCCAAAAGGAAGCAGGGAGAGCCATAAGGTCTCACGGAGCCGCGGAGTTAATGGCATGTGTCATTTACATTGAGGGCATGGCATGTTTGCAAACGGGCTCACCACTGAGTGATGAAATGTACAAATGGCTCGGAGAACTCTCCAACCGGAAGGACGGGCGAATCCTGGGATGGAAGAAAAACAAGTCACCAAAAGTCTCAACAGTTCCTTCTCTTTCTTTATATTCTACCCTCACCCCACCCCCACAAAGAAGCACTATAAAGATAAATATAATGAAAATAAAGCCTCATCCAATTAAAAAGACTGTCTCTACCTCTTCCACACATTTAGGTAAAAATGCCAAATTTAAAGCCACACACATTTCGCAGTGGTGACAAACACAAGAGCAGAGAGGGAGGGGAGGTGAAAAAAGGACAATGATAGCCACAGGGTAGGAGAGAAGGTAGGGAAAGTGTAAATGAGAAATTAATGATTATTTAAGTAACACACAAATGGTCTTGTAATTAACAAAGAGCTGTGAAATTATTCTTGTGTTGACCTTTGTTTCTTTTACTGGATTTGCTATTTATTTACACTTTCCTTTTTATTTACATTTATTTGTATATTCAACTGCTCTTAACTGCTTGCTCCTAATGGAATCATTTGGGTCAGATATATTTTTTTTTACTTTAATATTAATAGAAAGGCTTTTTACAGGGGAAGTTGTTTCCTGAAAAGGAATTTCAGCTTATTTGCCAGTCTAGGCAAACTCCTTATATGAGAGAGCCAGTAATTAAGGACACAATGAAAAACTCCCAACTCGACTACCAAACAAAACTGGGGTCGAGGTGGGAGTCACTCAAAAGAGCAGAAAACTACACAGCAACAAGCAACCACCACCACATAACACAGGGAGCAAACCCCATTACCGTTTGCAAAGGAAGGCTTTAAGAATTTAGGAGTTTTTCCAAGAATGACAGAGCGCCACTGTGTTTATAGTGTAACAGCTCAGGATGTAATGAAATTACACTGCAGAGTACTTTAACAGTCATCTCATTAGACCTACAGTTGGAACAAGAGAGCCACATAAAGTAGGCAGCTGCAAATGACTCCATTCTCATCTATTCTCATTTGCTATTAAAAATACCTTTCGGCGGCTTTTTTCCTCCCTGACATCCCTACACAAAGTGCCCTGCAAAGTATGATACATGCACCTATTTAAATTAACAAAGGAATGACTTATTTTAATCTCACTGTGCTTTGGAGTGCTTTGGCCATTTGGATGAGCAATATATCATTACATACAACCTTCCAGCGCTGCAGGCAAGAAACTCAGAGCATGCAGCATTTGGTGGGAGCCAAACAATTTCTCTAGCACACAACTGTGTCAAATGCATGCATGTATTCATTATTGAGAACGAGAGGAAATAGCTTTGATGTAGTGGAAAAAAGAAGATGATAAAAGCACCTCTGCAATATGCGTGTCATTATCAATGGTGGCAGATAGATACAATTGCACAGCCTCCTATGTGATTAGTAAATATACATATAATTGCTGTGGCCAATTATCAGAAAAATGAGATCGGTAATTACAAGACAGAAAATTAACTAGAACTCTTATTAAGGCTTTGTTTCCAATTCAAACAATTGGAAACTGCTGGAAAATACAATTAAATCAAAAGAAACTAAGAGGGTCAAAGGAGTGAAAAAAAAATCCCGAAGAGGTTAAAAGGAAAGGAATATGAACAAAATGTTTCTTGGTTTTTGCATATCTGTCTTCTTTGAATTTACTCTATTCATCTAGGAGGGAAAGATTAGTAATTCTAAACTTAAGATTCTCATCAGTAGAGAAAGACTTCCAAGAGCAAAGGAAAACAAAGGAAAATGGGAGTGAAATAAAATCTTGCCAAGTTCAAAGGATTACATGGAGGCATTACATAGAGAGAACGTGAAAAATGGGGAGGGAATGGGGGAGGCTGACGAAACAGTCCACTCAAAAGAAACAAGACACAAAATAACATGACAAGTCCTCAATAAAGGTACTATAAAATGGTCACAGAAGTCCCATAGGTTTGAAGAGCAAAAATAAAACATGATATCAATTTCAGCCCCAGCTTGTTTTAGGAAAGCCATATATATCACCAAGCTGGCAAGATTCTACAAGTCCCAGTTCAAGAAATGACATTTTACTGTCTCAAAAATCATTAGTAAAAAGATAGTTCAAAGTCTGAGGTGCACAAATTATGGACTCTGATCAGTGAGGAAGCTTCTCTAAGTCATTCCTTTCTGGATTTTTTTTTTTTTTTTTTTTTTTGGGAGGGTATAACTGAAAGCATCTGAGTAGTACTCGCTTTAAAATGCAATGTTTAGGAAAACAAAAGCCTGCTGTCTTAATGTGGCTGAATGTTTACCAAGATAGTTAAAATTCTGGACTGGCTTTCTACAAAGATCTGTTATAGAACATGATGCTAATGTGGGCTTCATTTCAAAGTATGATACCAAGAGTAAATTAATGAATTATAGACTAGGCAATTTGATGAAGATGTCACTTTAACACAGATGAGAAAACGTGGAAATGTGACATCTTGCATGGGTAGTTAATTTTATTTAAGACCTGATATTGTAGCCTGTTAAGTTCCTCATATTATAAAACTAAAGAACACTGGGTGGTACCCATGAATAATTTATTTCACTTCTGAACATGCCAGCCCAAGTCGACTTTGCAGAACCGCAGAGAGTGGATTCTCATCTCAGTGGTGCCTAGAAAGAAGAATCGCTCATCAAAGGTGCGGGGGGAAATTCTAATCTCACATGCATAATGCCAGATATTTATTTTCATTTTAAAATCCATGTCTCTTGCATACCTCAAGGGAGAATTTTCTGAGATGCAATAGACTGACTAGAAGGGGGGTAGCCAGAATGCTACACGTAAACACTGGGCCAAGGAGGCCTCTGAGAGCCTCCAACTCCACCACAGGCTGTTAATACTCCAAAGGAAAGCAAATGAATATACCTAAGGATGTTCACTGTGTGGAAGGATTTTAAAGTACACTTTTCCCTTTTTAAAGCAAATACAATTAGAAGTTAGTTTTGATCAGGATGTGAAAGGCCTCCAAGAATCTGCCTATTTTGTTACCTAATTCAAATCTGTGGGAAGGAGGGAGGGAAGTGCATAGCAAATTTGCATTCCAGTTTCACTGCAGCTCACAGGAAGGGAAAGCATCCAGACACTGTGAGGTGAGAGGGGGACTGAGAACAATCCCACAGGGGTCAGACACTCTAGTAAAACAGTTGCTTCTACTTATCAAAAATGTCCTCTGTGAAATATGGGTGCTGGCAAGATGGAGAAATACATTCCAAAAATATAAATGCAAATCGAAGAAGCAGTTTCACTAACAACTCTTGATACTGGCTGAAATCAACCCTAAATTGTTAATAAAAGTCACTTTCTTTAAGACCTTGGGTGCCATACTTCATCTTAAGAGTTTATTTTGGGATGCTTTTCTGTTGAACTTCTAAGCAAGAAGGTATGGAACAAAACAGCGGGCACAACCTTAACCAAAAGCCTTAACCTGAGATTCTAATCCCAAATCAACTTTAGAGTCCTGCCAAAGGGATACAAGCTGGATCTCGTTATCGAGCAGGCAACTGTTATATAAAAACAGCTGCCATAAACCATTTCAGTAAGCAATTTTGGTCATCAAGGAGGACAGTCTCCAAGCCTCAGAGGTTTCAGTAACTACCTGGTCAGCCCCTTTTGCTAAACAACTGGAACACAAGCACGCAGCATGCTAGAGAACAGAGAAGGACAATGGGAAAAAGTTTGAGTGATGCCTTTGCCTTGTGAATAATGAACAGTTCAAGAAGGTCAACCCATTACAACTGAAACTGTTTAATTATTAATTATGCACAATCTATGAGCAAAAGGACAAGTTCAGAATGTTTAATGTATGCTAACTTCAACTGGACTCTCTCTGGGTATTTTGTTATTAGCACTTGTCAGCAAGGTACTCAGGCATAAAAAAAGGCAAGCAGCAGAAAATCTGAGTGTGTATGTGTGTGTGTGTGTACCTGCACACTCAAAGAGGTGGAGGAGGGGAGGAGACAGATGGGGGGGGTGTCCAATACCAACCTCAGCTGCTGCTAGTTCACTTGCAGAGTATGTTTGCCAATAAGTATATTTTGTGACCTTGAGAGCAGGCAGGTAAGTTGGATACTCCAAATACAGAACATATAAATGAAAAAATGCTTTTGAAATGACTTAAATGGGATATCATTATTTTAAAGAGATATCCTTTTTTGAAACCATGATGTTGCTTGGCTTTAAAAGGAACCGTGTCATTAATATTTATGCCACTCCACATCCCCCCACCCACAAATACATGTAAAACTGGTAAAATCTGAATAAGGTCAGTGGTTTGTATCTTGTAACAATGTCGGTTTCCTGGTTGTGATACTAAACTATAACTTATGGTACTGTTGGGGGAAACATCTCCCTGTACTATTTATTTATTTATTTTTCAGAGACTGGATCTCGCTCTGTAGTCCAGGCAGAAGTGCAATGGTGTGATCATAACTCACTGCAACCTTGAACTCCTGGGTTCAAATGATCCTCCTGCCTCAGTCTTCTGAGTAGCTGGGACCACAGGTGTGTGCCACTGCACCCAGCTAATTTTTTTGTAGAGACAGGGTCTCACTGTTGCCCAGGCTGGTCTTAAACTCCTGGCCTCAAGGAATCTTCCCACCTTGGCCTCTTGACTCTGCCTGGCCCATCTGTTACAGTTCTTATAACTGCATGTGATTCTAAAATTATGTCAACAAAGTTTAAAATAAAAAGGTAAGAGACTGTTTTTAAAACTTAGATGAAGCCCAGATTCTCAGCAGAACTCTGCTTTGTATAAGGGAGAAGCCTAGCATAAGTAATCAACTAGAAAAAAGGATTTCATTTTGCCTTTAATTCATAACTAAAGATGACAATGGAACCTGACATTAATGTGGAGGTTAATTCAGACATTGATAGGGCATAAACATAAGATACTTCTTATGACATGATCGTTCATTATTTATTTGCTCATTCATTCAACAATTTTCTTGAGCACCTACCATGTCAAAGACAATGAGCCTTGCACTAGGGGATGGCTGATACTTAATCAATATTCTGAAAGAATCTGTGTATTGTTCAGAGGATAAGATGTGTACCTCTAATAAACAGCCCTGCAAGATGGAGGAAAGGGCTAAGCCAGAATGCCAAAACTAGGCACTTAGACTGTACAGGGAGCACTGAAGGTTTGATTCCATTTAGCTGGTACATGTGAGTTCAAAAGGAGAGTGTTGGAGAATAGAGTCTGTGGAGTGTGAGATACCTTCTTTGCTCTCCTACTTTGGTCCTTCCTCACTCCTGGAGAGAGGGGCCTGGGGGACCTTGAAAGTGGGGTCTGTGTCCTGTTCCCTTCTCTTCGTGCAAAACAGACATTCCTTCAAACTTAGTATGTATTGGCAGTAAAACATTAGGAAGGCAGAAGAACAACTTTTCAAAAATATCAAGGTGTTGGCTGTGCTGGTTAATTCTAAGGTTAGTTGTGCTGCAGTGAGATTAAACCAGCACCTCAAATTAAATAAAGCTTGGCAAGCTTTCTGATTTTTCTCTCTTTTTTTTTTGAGACAGAGTCTCACTCTGTTGCCCGGGCTAGAGTGCTGTAGCGTCAGTCTAGCTCACAATAACTTCAAACTCCTGGGCTCAAGCAATCCTTCTGCCTCAGCCTCCTGAGCAGCTGGGACTACAGACATGTACCACCATGCCCAGCTAATTTTTTCTATATATTTTTAGTTGGCCAATTTTTTTTTTTTCCCTATTTTTAGTAGAGATGGGGTCTTGCTCTTGCTCAGGCTGGTTTTGAACTCCTGACCTTGAGCAATCCTCCTGCCTCGGCCTCCCAGAGTGCTAGGATTACAGGCGTGAGCCACTGCGCCTGGCCCAAGCCCTCTGATTTTTTTAAAAATAGCTCATTTCTAGACTTAGTGGTGTCAAGTTATTAAACCAACAGGTGGTTAAAATCAGAGAATCACCTGGAGTCTGACTAATATTGAAAGTCATTCTTCTTACTTTAGAAGTAAATATATAAATTCAAGTCTGATGTTCCTTTGGCCTGGCTCAACAATTTCTGGCCTAGCATTGGGGTTCATGCTAACTGTCCCATCTATGTTAGATGACTCCACTTGTATCCGCTGGGATCAAAGGTTATTTGTAATTCCAGTGGCTTCATGTCAGGCTGAACAGCATTTTGCCTGTCAGACCCTAAATTAGTTTTTGATCCTCCACTGTTCACTGCCTTAAAGTAGCATCCTTGTGAGACAACTGCCAGTTGTCCACAGAACAAATATGCACTTGCCTAGGGAAAAAACCCTAGTTTGTTTAAAAAAAAAATCCAAAAACAAAAAAGTGGAGCCTCACTTTTATAGAGCTCCACAGAAGCTAATCTATAAACCAAAATCTACCTGTTCAAAGTGTAATCCAATGGTAGATTCTGGGAAATTAGCTAAGTTTTAATATATTAAAGGTCCTCAATGTTAATATCCATACGTTTCTGCTGTAATGGACTATGGGGGGGTGGGAGAGAAAGCAGTCATATGTTGTCAGAGGGATAAAGGTGGGATATGGACAGGTGCTCCCTCTTGGTCAGAGAATGAGTCAGCCCCATATAAAATGTGAATAAGCCATAGCCACATAGCAGATTTGTACAAATTCCATCAATGCTTGTTAAAAACAATGAGCTTATTTAAAATCATGGCTACTCTATGAGCAAACAATCAGTATTTTGATTTTAAGTGTATTTTTGATTTCATGATGAAGTTGGAACTGACCTAATCCTTGGGATGTTACGAGGGACAGCGTTGAGGTGGGAGTGAGGCTTTGAATTTAGGAAGGCCTGCACATGATGTCATCAAAGAAAGCCTCTGACCCCCCTCTGCTGGAGACCAGAGACCCTGCCTTTGACTCATCCCACTCCATATCAGCCTTGAGCAGGGAAAGTGAAAGATGATTCAATTTCTACACTGGGTCACCCCATGCTCTGGGTTGCCAGAAGTGACAAATTACATGTGTGGGCATTTTGGTGTGAGGTTCTGTCCGCTGGGTCTGGGCTGACAGTAGCAGCTCATTTAACTTGTCTCAGATGGGCCTGCAGCCAGGGGCTAAAGGCCTGAATTTCCACCACAGAAACACCCACCCTACCCATAAACCCTTTAATCAAGAGAACCAGCTGTTAGCCAAGTGAACATCACTACCAGATGGCTTATAAAAAACACAAAATATAAATGAACAGGTCTAAAGGAATC